>ML803024.1:203605-213891 GCA_009831015.1 Picea engelmannii
CTTGGTGATGTGAATAAGATGTTAGATCTGATCTATGTTAATGTGCTTAGTGCTTGAATGTGTTGAATCTTGTTGAATATTGCGCTGTGTTGTAATTAGGGTTTATCTGCATTGTAGAAAAATGTTAAGTACTAATGCATGACAACTGCTAAGTGTTTTGTTAGAGTATTGTAATCACAGATTTGTGTCCTAGATAAGGTTGCAGACATTGGAGTCCTGCAACCACCCCTGCCTCTACCTCGGGTGAGACTTCATCTGCTTCGTAGGTGTTTCCGAAAGGGTAGGTAGTTAGGGTTTTGTTGGTGCGTTGTTGAAGCGTTGAACCCTGGGTTTGCCCCTGTGCCAACAAATGGTTCCATTGTCAGGACCTGAAACTGTGATTGTTGGGAACTGAGGAAAAGAAATAAAGCTCTGTGCATAGATCTGTTGCTTTAGTGCACAATATTCTACTTGAATTGTGAAATCTTTGTGCTAAGAAAATAAGTTTGATCCGAAGAAAAGAGGTAAGATCTGAAAGCTTTGTGCCAAGGTAAAGTGATATTTTTCTATTAAAGAGGTAAGATTTGAAAGATTTGTTCTCTGTTAAAGGTAAGATAAGTGGAAATTTTTGTTTCGAAAGTATGGATCTAGGTATGTTTGATAAATTTTGTCCTAGTCTGAAAACTAGGGCACAGTTAGAAGAAAGAAGGTTTGATATGAATAGATTGATAGAAATAATGAAAGATATGTTATTCCTATGCATATAAAGAATGTTTGGACTAACAAATGGATGCAAGATCCTAGGAATATTTTTTTGTAGGTTAGATACCACGATCCTAGTGCGTAGTACCAAAAAGGTTGGGGATCATTTAAGAGAAAGAGAGGATTAAGTATTTGTTATAGTTGCAGGAGACCGAGACATCTTGCTAAGGATTTCCTTGATAGACAACTTAGTTGTCTTTGTTGTAAAGCTATGGACCATGAAGTTATGGATTTCCCTAGAATGATTGCTAAACTTGAAAGAATGAATGTGGAACAAGATAAACATGAGAAAGACTCAGAAATTAAGTATATGGTAGAACCCCAGAAAGGATTAGAGACTGTATTGTCATAAATGAAAGAAACCCTGAATGACCACAAAGATATCAACTTATCAAAGATCTTCAAAGAGAAAGAGTGCATATAAACAAGAATACAAGACTTCGACATAGACTATGTTCTGGATGAGGAAACACAAATGAATATTATGACAGAAAGAACTTGGGAAATTTTAGGAAATCCTACTATGATTCCTTCATTGGGAGGAATAGGATTATTTAGAGGAAAGTCGATAAACCTATGTGGAAGACTTACCCATACATCGATGAGTGATCATGGAACTTCGACAGAAGAAGAATTTGAGGTTGTTAAATTTATTGAGAACAATGCCCCATTTTCTATGTTACTAGGAAAAACCTGGATTCAGAAATATCAGATCCGAAGAAAGCAAGAAGAGGAAGATCTAGAACAGAAAAAGAAAGAATTAAGGGACTTCATGGCTAAGAGAATAGAACACTTACTGGAAGAAAAATAAAACCCTTCGAAGCTACTGAGGACCAGAAATATGGATGTCGAAGTTGAAAGAAAACAAGAAGACCATAAACACTTGTCTGTACAAGAGAGTAGAGAACCTACCCCAGACAGAGAAGAAGTATTAGCCTTGAACCCTACGAAATACCATCAATAGCGTGAATTTACTATAACAAGAGAAGATAATAATTAGAATGGGAAGAGGAACCCAGTAATGCATATCACAGGGAAGAAGGCTCAAAATCTTAGCAAGAAGAAAGAAAAGTTAGAAAAATTACAAGAAGCTTCAGAAAGAACTTTGCAGAAGGAAGGTCTCCAGAATTCGAACTTCGTCAGAATATCAGAGCAACTCATATTGGCACTTCACCATGGCGAAGCTATATGACTGTTGGAGGAATTATAGCCATTAGATTGATGCTCCAAAATGGATAAGAAAGTAGTTATGGCCTCAGAGCTCTCCATTGGACCGTTGGCCCATGTCGTAACGGACATAACTGCATTGATGAAATTTTCTTGTATGTTGGAAGGATCTGTTACATCGTTGTCTACTTATCCCGTTGGCTGTTGTGCCGAGCATACTTTCACGAATTGTATCCAAGCCAACTAGAGAACTCATTGTTACCATGTTTTTATTATTGAGACCTTGCCATCCATTCTATTGCATTGAGAAATTTTTCATCATCTTGAGATATCTGATCTTGAGTGTGCATCTCGGATGAGCTCAGCACTGTGGAAAAGTTAGTCGAGGAAATTTTAATAGATCTAATGGTAGAGAGAGTGATGTATGCAAGAGTTCAAGCCTTATCGACAAGAGGAGTGCAAGCCTCCCCATGGACTGCTTGCAGATTCGGACCATCCTGAGCTGCAGAAGAGAAGAGGACTAAACATAGAGATAGTGTCCCGAGGGATTTTGACTACACAGTTATCACGACGTACCTCCCGAAGGGGATACGCACATTCAGACCGCAATTGGAAATAATTCCAAATCTGAAGATCAGTGACTATAATCTAAGAGACCACAAGACCTATGGTATGTTTTCGCCTGATAATTACTTGACCAAGATGAAGGGAAAGAAATAAAAAATAATTCCCCAACCATGGACCATGAACATCGCGCAGTCTACTGTCCTGAACGTAATGAAAATACCAAATTTTGGAAGGCACCAGGATGTCATGCTTCCATGGATGTTACTTATGGATAGACATATGCATCACCATCAATCTGGCATTGATCCATAGGATCACTGGCCTAAGTATGCAGGGACCTGACCCATAGGACATTTACCCAAGGAAGGCTGCAGATCACGCCTTGGCACAGAGGATTAAAGATACTTATGGCGATGTAGTTAAGGGAACACGAGGCTACAAGGTAGCCTCCATTCAGAATGGTGCAGTGTGCCTTTCTTTTCAGTTGATCACTGGTAATCTAGTAAGGAAGAACATACCCATGCAGGTCATGGGGTTTGTCATTGACCTCGTAGGAAAGTGCATGGATGGATTATAGATGAACTGGGCTAGTTACTTATTCAACCAACTAGAAGTGGATTGTTGCGAAGCTTAGGATCAATGCTATGAGATCCACTTTATCTCACTCATGATCCTTGTCCCATTTACATCTTGGGAGATGCCGAAAGGTGCGACCTTCCCTGACATTGAGTCGTTCGAGCCGCTTGCTGCGATGTTTACCATGCTCTGATATTCAAGCGATATGGGAAAAAAGTGGCAGTCGAATGCAGTATTCCATACCTACTGAAACGGTATTTACATACACAGTTGAAATAGGCTATTGAGTCGTTCTCCTATATGACACTGAACACTCTGGACAAATTCAGGCCCCTAATGAATTTTCGTGCAGATACACATTTTATATATATCACTGCACGCATAGATGAGAGTAAAGAAGAGTTGTAGTCATACTATAAGATCACCGAGGAATATATGGAGGAGATCACTAAGGAATGGCCCGAAGAGTACCTTATACCAATCGACCAGGCAGACCTGTCTGACCCAGAACTCATTGGAAACCCAGTGGTTACCCACGAAGAGTATGATGCACCCAACGATAGCAGGAATAAAAATAGAGAAGAGGTACAACAGCTGGACAACATCTCAGAAGAAACTACTTCAGACTCTCCTGGAAGAGTAGCTGGTGACAAAGTGGACAAAGAAGAGAAAGAAGGGGAAGAAGATAAGAAGAAGCAAGGTGAAGTAACATCATCACAAAATCCCCCTAATGATGCAGATCCACTGAAGAAAAGAAAGGTTTCCCCATGAAACCTACATCGCGGAAGAAATCCAAAGATATTAAGCTAAAGCTACAGACTGTGCTCATGGTGGATGACTTTGACTTCATTATCGCAACTGTTTCAGACATCTCAAAAGATATTTTGCAGAGAATCAAAGAAAAACAAGAGGCTATGTATGATAGAATTGAGACAGAGATAAGGGGTGTCCAACAAGCCCTTCAATCTAATTGCGCAACGTCCATTGCGCCCCCGCCATCAGATGAAACAGAGTTGGGAGATGAGCCTGCCCAACTCCACAGAATAGATGACTCCACTGAAGCTCGCCTTTGTCATGTGTAGGAAGAGAAAGAACAAGCCACAATGACTATGAAGCAAGCACAAGAGGAGGTGATAGAGCAATGCAAGGTTGCACAGTAGGATAAGGTTTCCCTCCAAACGAAGTTTGAACAGGAGAAGGTGCAGACCCAACAAGAGAAAGAATAGTTGCTCGCAGAGCAGGTTGGGATCAAAGAAGAAATCAACAGAGCACTTCACTCTATGAAGAGCTTAGAACAACTAGCCGAAGACCCAGTAGAGAATCAAGTGGCAAGTCTTGCGGAATACATTCAACAACTTCAACATAGAATAACAGATCTAGAGCTACAAACCGTGCCAAGCACTCCACAGGATGTGCAGGATCAAGGAGAAGCAACTGCTCGGTGTGCAGTTGAGAGAATCAAGGCCTTCACCATGGAATGTAAACAACTAAGTGGTCACAGCGTGTAGACTTATGAGTGACTCACTGAGGATCCCGAACTAAGGAAACTAGAGTCACAACTCCAGGAGGCCAAGCAACAATAAACAATAGTTCATACATAGTTGAATCGCTTGTCAGCAGTTGAGAAAATGAAACGATCCGAGAAACAAAGCACTGTCCAATAGCAAGTCCATACCATATAGAGACAAGTCATGGAAGTGACTTAGAGGCTCTAACCAGCCCAGGACATAGCTTGCCAATTGTTCGAAGAGATTGAAGGAAGAGGAGAAAAATTAGAATAGGTAGTCACTACAGTTGAGAAACGATTGGAAGGACCTGTGAACAAGGTAGTTATTTAGGAGTTCGTTGAGCAGGAGGCCTTGGCACAATAATAGGTCGAAGCAGCTCGAGCCAAGCTCGAGGATTTTGAGGTGGAATTAACCAAAGAAAAGTGACTCGGGATGGGTCATAGGTGAGTGTTGGGGGCCTGTTGGCCCTTGACCAAGTTTTGGAGATCCTTGGTTAGGTTTGACCTATTTTGGGACTTCGACAGGCTGTCTAAGGTGGAGGACAAGTCTAAGTGGAGATCGCAGGATCTCGACCCCCTTTTACAACATTTTTTGGTTTTGGGCTTATGTAACGGGTATGGGATGTTGACCCATGGGTTTACCCATGTTTAGGCCCATTTTGTAATGTGTAAATAGAAATCTAGGCGATGTAAGTAGGGGCGCACAAGTGTGTGTGATTCTAGGTGGTAAGGGCAAGTAAAGGCCAATGTTCTAAGTGCAAGTGATAGTTGTAAATGCTTTGTGCATATTGTGTGAGACTTGCAAGGCTAAGTGAAAATGACTGTAAGAGATTATGTAAAGGCTTTGTGCTATAACCTAGCTTGGGGAAGGAGGATCTGGCGAGGTGAGCAGAGATATCCTATCCTATGCGGAGTAGGATCTTGTGGCTCTGTACATGTAGAAGATTGACAAAAGACAATAAAGAGAAGAAGAGTTGGTGGGCATAGCCCTAGGCTGGGGGTGAACCACATATGTCCTTTGTTGTGTTTTCTTTGTGAATTATGGTTGTTTTATGGTTCATATGATTTATTCTTAGTGTAGTAATGTATGTTTAGATGTCTATGATATAATAGCTTAGTGCTTGGTGATGTGAATAAGATGCTAGATCTGATCTATGTTAATGTGCTTAGTGCTTGAATGTGTTGAATCTTGTTGAATACTGCACTGTGTTGTAATTAGGGTTTATTTGCACTGTAGACAAAGGTTAAGTACTAATGAATGACAAATTCTAAGTGCTTTGTTAGAGTATTGTAATAAAAAATCTGTGTCCTAGGTAAGGTGCAGACACTGGAGTCCTGCAAGCACCCCTGCCTCTACCTCGGGTGAGACTTCATCTGCTTCGCAGGTGTTGTCGAAAGGGCCAGTGGTTAGGGTTTTGTTGGTGCTTTGTTGAAGCGTTGAACCTTGGGTCTACCCCTGTGCCAAAAAAACCCACACAAAAGTTTCCTTACCACCACCCTTGGTTACTTGGCTGAGGGACCACACAATATGGGAGAATCCCAACACCAAACTGCGATAGAAATTGGAAAGGAATAAGAAGCTCTGAATCTCAGTGAGCATGGTTGGGGCTGGCCAGTCACAGATGACTTGGATCTTGGTTGGATCGACATGCACATCATGCTCATCAACAATGTATCCTATGTACTGGACCCTATCCATGCCGAAGGAACATTTTTCCAAGTTGGCATATAACTTGTGTTGTCACAGAGTGTGAAGAATCCACTGAATATGCTGCAACTATTCTGCCCTAGTATTTCTTTAGATGAGGATGTCATCCAGATACACCACTAAAAAATAATTGGTGAAAGGCTGCAAGATATCATCCGTCATCCTCATGAAAGTTGTTGGGGCATTTGTCAAACCAAAGGGCATGACCATACATTCAAAAAGTCCATCTTTTGACTTGAAGGAAGTCTTCCATACATATGTCTTCTCTATTGGTATCCAATGGTAGCTAGACTTCAAATCAATCTTACTAAAGTGTTTCCCCCCCTTTAGATGATCAAGGAGATCAACGATTTAGGGAATCGGGTAGCGGTTCCTGACTATGATTTTATTTAGGGTCTGGTAATCAATGCAGAGTCACCGGGTCCCATATTTGTTCTCCACCATCACAATTGGGATTCCACAAGGTGATGAGCTCGATTAGATGTACCCCTTTTGGAGTAGTTCTTGGATCTAACACATGATATCCTAATTTTCTGACAGAGAGTGGTGATAGACTAGCCCATTGGGTAGTGGTATGTTGGGAGTCAGATCGATGGAATGATTGACCTGACAGTGCAGAGTTACCCCAACAAGTGAGGAGAAGATGTCTTTGTATTATTCTATGAACTTATACACTTGTTTCTGCTGTGTGGATAGGTCAGCTGTAGAGGCCCTGGATGTGGCTACAATATTTCTCTCACTCTGAGAGAGAATCACAAAGAAGAAAAACTTCCCAGTTTGAGAGATGACCTTCCTGCATTTCTTGGAAAATATCAAGGAAATGGCACTAGGTGGGACTACCTTGGGTATCATGTACAATTTCCTGTTCAAAGTAATAATAACACTGCGAGGCCTAGACTCATATACAACATGAAATTTCCATAAATAAGGTTGGCACAAAATAACATCACAAACTTGAAGGGGACAAAAATCACACAATCCTCATCTTTGAAGGGCTTGATTCCATACGACAAGCGTCACTGTTGGATGATGCAAAGATCACTTCCTTGGTAGAGCCATCTGATGGTGTAGGGATGTGGGTGCGATGTTTTCGGTAGGGATAGAAGCTTGACGACCTTCGTTGAGATGAAGTTCTTATGGTTATCGCTATAAACAATAAAATATATCGGGGTGCCTTTCACCCACATCTATGAATGAAAGAGGCACTAACCTTCCTCTGCCTCATCAGGTTCACCAAGCTAGATCTTGGTAATAGAAACGGTGGCACTGGGTTCCATGTCAATGATCTATCTCCCATTTTTTTGTTCTGTCTTAGATTCATAACTCACATATTATTCAGAGGCTTTCACCTTAGTCTCCAATGATTTCTTTGAGTGGAAATCAATAGTGTTATTCGAGGGGCTCTTATGAAAGTCACACCACTTCCCGGTATCTTTTTTCATCTTTCCATTTTCCTTCTTTGCTTACGGCTTAGACTGTTTTTCCCGAGGCTGTGCATATTTGTTTTGTCCTTTTTTCTATGGGTTGGAGCTTCCCTTTCCATACTTCTGTTGTGAGAGGTTCCCACACCTAAACTTCCACATCTTTTGTCTAAGCTTCTTCTCGATTTTGATGGCATGTCGATAGGTTACACCTAAGGATGAGATGTCTAGAAACTCCATTTTAGTCTGAATGTATCTATGCAGACCACCATGATACTTGAACACTAGATTTCACTTAGAATATTTGATACCCATATTGGTGTGCAAGGTTTGGAAGATATTTGTGAACTCTGGCAGTACTTGGTCCCTTTCCTACTGTAGTGTGGTCCATTTTGTATACAGGTCATCGTAACTTCCAATTGGGTAGTATTGTTCCTTAGTAGAATCCATGAAGGACTCCTAGGTGAGTGTGACTATAAATAATGAGGGTTCCTCTATTTTCTTTTGATCACATAAAGTATCCCGCCAATATTTGACATGGGGAATGACTTTGAGGAGCACACAAGTAATATTTTCTCTATTCGAAAAGTTATGAAAAAAAAATACCATTTTAGTAGATTCAACCATTTATCTACAACATCTGCATCTATTTGACCTTCAAGTATAGTAATATCAAAGTTTATCTATACCTTAAAGGGGGTGGTGCCTCGACTTGAGTAATATGTGTCGCCTATTGGTAGTCGCCGAAGTATTTGTGCAAAATTATCCATCTCCTCGTTCATCTATTGCGTGGGGGATTCCTTGAGAAATTGTTTGAAAGGATCTCATGTCTCATCGTATTTATTTTATCCCACCGTGGAAGGTCACTTGGGCATGAAAGATATTTTTTCCTCAAGAGAAGCAAGCTCGAGACCCAACTCTTTTTACCCTGACATCATCAGGGACATGCACTAAGAACGACAAGGAGAAGACAACTCTAATACCACTGATCCAAATGTTATGAGAAAAATGAAATGAAAACAAATTATTATTATTATTATTATTATTAACACAAATACAAAAGGAACAATAATAGATATACAATAAAACTGGCTTCTATTCAATAAAGAAATATGTTGAAACTGTAAAATGTAGACTTAAAACAAGCTTGCTAGAATGGTGGTGACTTATCTCTAAGAAGAGATGTGAAGGCTATTCTCATTAACAAGAAGATAATTATAGATATTATTTTTGGGATTAACTGCGTAGTGTAAGTCATTAATCTATGACCCATATTCATGAATATTAGTCACAACTGACCAATAATTCTCATGATTTGAATAGTCTACTTAGCACTCATTGCATCGGGTGATGCTCACAGGGGTGAAGAAATGGGGTGAAGATAATTACAATGAGGCTCTGAAATAATTTTTACAATAAAAATTAATTCCAAAACCCTAGAAATCCAAAAACCTAACCCAAGGAGATGAGGCAACAAAAGTCACATGGGCCCCTTTGGGGTAGGTTTGTAGTCAAATTTTTTGAGTGGATCCAACACCACCAATAATAGGCTCATGCTATCTTGTAGAATGTCAATTTCAAGTACAAGGAGTGACATGACCTGCATTGGGTTCCACACAAGTTTCAATTTGGTGACAACATATAGTTTCATTTGAAGAAATAGTGCCTTAGGATCCCTCACAATAAGCTTAGACTACTCTGATATGGGCCTTACACCATCACAAAGGTTGTAGGTGAAAATTCTTTCAAATCGAGTATTCCTCGTTTCGTTGGCTTGCACCCAGTATTTAATGTGGATCTTTTTCGAACTCAATCTTGAATACCATGATAATTATACATTGGATTAGATCATGGAAATGAATATGAAGGGAACTCACCAATAGAACATAAAAATCTACCAGGTTTTCAAATTAGGCAACTTCTTCAACAAGGAAAATGGCTCACAAATATTTAGATTCAGCAAATGTTTCCCCATCTAATGCAGGAACTTGATTCAATGGGAACCATCGCTTCCTAAGGGGAAAAGACTAATTCAGGTGGATATTAGTAGCCACCCACATCTTCCACTAGATCAACATGTTTCTCCATCATAGAATTTTTTTTATGATTTTCTGGATCCTAAACTTTCAAGGTTGTTTTGAGGCCCTAAACGATGTTTTCTGGGAAATTCAAGGGCATGGATTTATCTTTCACACACTAGGCCATGCCATAAAATTTTATTCCCTAGTTAGATCTTTCCAACAAGATAATATGTGCCCCAAAATAATATTGTATGCAAAAGTTGTGCCCCCGAGAAGTTGATGTATCAACTAACCACCTCGAGGCCCAAAAACACCTTTTTGGCACTTTGTTTCCTAGGGTTAGGGTTTTGGTCCTTTAAGGTTATTTATTTATGTTAAAAGGAAATCCTTTTGACCTCTTATATTATATTTTGTGAATGAGCATAACCAAAATCTCCCTCTCTTCAGAGATAAGCTACCACCATTCTAGCCAGTTTTTGTTATACAATATTATGTTATTTTATTCATTAATTGATCCAGGTGGATATCGGTGGCCACCCACCTTTTCCGACTGGCTCAAAACAGTTTTCTGGCAATTT
>ML803024.1:224902-245079 GCA_009831015.1 Picea engelmannii
ATACTGTGTATGTCTACATAGATACATTCAATCATAAATGGATTTTTTGGACATCGCATCATTGGGTACGAATTATAGATATGTTGTCAAGATCAAGCATAAATTTAAGCAGAAGAGGTGAGAGTTTGGATCTACAAGCTCCTCATAGCTGAAGAAGGTAAAAGGTATCCCCAACCCACAAAACAAGGGACAAATAAAATATGTCCACTCTTAGTATAACTAGTCCAAGCTACAACATAATAAGATTAATGATAAGTTGAAGAAGGACACGAGAAAATGGTGTGAATACCATAAAATCCCTTGGCACAACACCGAATAATGGCACTCCAAGAAGTCATTGGTGATTGAGATGAAAGATTTCGAGTTAGAGGCGGATTTTGACTCTGAATCAAATCTAGAAGGGGGGAAGAGGATTATCGATGCCAAGCACAGTTCCATGGTCACTACCACCAAATTCCATCCAAGAGAACCAGAAGAAAAAAACTAAGGGGAACACATATTTCACTCACAGATGTGGGTAAAGGGGGCTCTGCTTCATTTCATTGTCAATAGAGGTAGTCAAAAGAACCTAATCTCAACAGAGTTCATAAAGTGGCTATACCTACCGACGACACCGCACATGCATCCCTACACCATTGGTTGGCTTCACCAAGGAAGAGATCTTTGTGTAAGACAACAGTGTCATCTGCCCTATGGGATAAATCCCTTCAAAGACGAGGTATTGTGTGATATTTATCCCCTTGAATTTTGTGATGTTATTTTAGGAAATCCATATTTTTGGAAGCGACATGCTATGTATGAGTCTATACCCCACAATGTTATTATTACTTTGGGTATACAATTGTACAGGATACCACAGGTAGCTCTGCCTGCTGCTATTTCTTTAATATCTTCTAATTAATGTAGCAAGGTCATTTCAGAGACCAAGAATTTCATCTTTATAGTAAGTAGAAGGTCACTGCCACATCCATGGACTCCACACAGAGCCTCTCTTTTAAGAAAAATAAAGTGGTCAAGATCGTGGAAGAGTACATAAACATCTTCTCCTCACCCACCAAGGTACTGATGCACTGCCAAGTCAAGCATCCAATTGATATAACCCCTGGTGCACCTCTGCCTAATGGACCAGTCTATTGTCGCTCGCTTATGGAATATGACGAAATAAATCATCAAATCCAAGAGTTGCTTCAAAAAGGGCACATCAGACCCAAATCCCCTCCTTGTGGAAGCTCAATTGTACTAGTGAAAAAGAAATACATGACCTGGTGGCTCTGCATTGATTACAGAGAATTAAACAAAATTACAGTCAGGAACTGGTACCCAATTCCCCGAATTGATGACCTTCTTGACCAACTCAAGGGGGAAACATTCTTCAACAAGATTGACCTAAAGTATTTCTACCACCAGGTTCCCATCGAACCAAATGATGTATGGAAGACAACTTTCAAATCTAAATAAGGCCCCTTCGAATGGCTGGTCATGCCCTTTGGCTTAAAAAATGCACCAACCACTTTCATGAGTTTGATGGATGATGTATTGATACCCTTCACCAACTCTTTTGTGGTGGTATATTTGGATGACATCCTCATCTTTAGAAAACCTTTGGAGGAGCACATGCATTATATTCAACAGGTTTTGAGCACTCAGAGACAACACAAGCTATATGCCAACTTGGAAAAATGCTCGTTTGGCATGAACAGGTTCCAATACTTGGGCTACATTGTTGATGGGAATGGGGTACATGTGGATCTAGCTAAGATCCAAGTCATCCATGACTGGCCAGCCTCGACCACACTAATTGAGCTTCAGATCTTATTGGGACTTTCCAACTTCTATAGATGGTTCGTGTTGATATTCTCCCATATTGCATGGGCCCTCAGCCAAGTTACCAAGGGTGGTGGAAAGGAAAAGTTCACACGGGGAAGGCATAACAATGAGCATTTGATGATCTAAAGCATCTCTTGTGATCAACTCCAGTACTCTCCTTGCCCGACCTACAACAACCTTTCAATATTGAGACCGATGCATCTGACTATGTTGTAGGCATAGTTCTCACTCAACATGGTCATCCAGTAGCATACCATAGTGAGACACTCTCATATACTTTCCAGAAATACCCCACCTATGACAAGGAATGAATTCCATTGTATAAGCATGTCATCAATGGAAAAATTACATTATGGGAAAGGAGACAATCATCCACACTAATCACAACCCACTGTAATTCATACAAACATAGGCGAAGTTGCAGAATGATCACCATCATAAGTGGTCCACCTACCTACAACAGTTTCATATCAACATAAATTATAAGACAGGGAGCACAAATCATGTTGTTGAATGCCTCAGTTGACCTCCCATGGCAACACTCACCACCGTGCTCCATTCCTATGGGAATGAGGCATCTGAGTGGCCCCAACATTATCAACAAGATCCAGACTTCAGTACCACCTATAAGCTCTTGGGTGCAGGCGCGAGTGTCACCGATTTTCACATTCAGGACAAACTATTATGGCATCTGGGCCATCTTTGTGTTCCTGCAAGCGAGAATCCAAAGCTGATTTGGGAGGCTCACTACAGTCAGATGGCAGGACATTTTGGCATGGACAAAATCGTGGTCATTCTACAAAAACATTTTTATTGGCCAAAACTTCAATAGGACGTCAAAAAGTATATCAAATCTTGCATTACCTATGCCATTTCCAAGCCATCAATTAAGAAGAAAGGCTTATACACCCCTCTTCCTACTCCCAAGAGGCCTTTGGAATCCATCTCAATGGATTACATGTATGTCCTTCTGGCCACCAAGAAAGGAAATGATTGCGTATTTGTGGTGGTTGATCGGTTTTTTAAGATGGCCATTCTCACAGCTTGCAAGAAGAGCATCACAGTGACAGATACTTCCAATCTCTTCTTCAAATGGGTGTGGGTCCATTTTTGGATACAACAGACCATCACCTCAGATCAGAACAATCAGTTACTCAACATATTTTGGTCAAGTCTCTGGTCAATGTTGGACACCAAGCTCACTAAATCCACTAGCTTCCACCCCCAAACCGATGGCCAGGCATAGGTCATCAATCATATAATTGTGCACATCATGCACATGTAGTACTCTACACATTTGTGTCCATGGCATGAGAGTCTTCCCTATGTTCAACACAACTACAATAGAGCTCTCCATAGCTCCACCAGAAATAGTCCATTTTAGGTGGGGCTGGGATTCCAACCCTTGGGTCCCATTGATGTTGAACTACCTCTTGCAACCACATAGGTAGAATCTTCCCATGTTCATTCTGATGCCAACAAAGCCACCAAATTCATTGAGTGAATTTAGCACATCCACCAACATGTCCATGAGATTTTACAGAAAGCCAATGCTAAGTATAAGTAGCGCCATGATCAACACCAAGTACTACACCACTTTAAGGTGGGAGACAAGTTCTAGTTACATTTGCAGAAAGAGTGCCTTACAGGGCCCCATTGGAAGCTTTTCCCACTTCTCTATGGGCCTTACACTATCACCAAGGTTATGGGTAGCAATGCTTCTAAGCTCAACACTCCACCCTTCCTCGGCTTGCACCTAGTGTTCAATGTGGACCTCCTTCATCCATGATTTCCACCATTATTGGACACCTTAGATATCGCAGAATAGTTGACACCAACATAACTCAATATTGACTACATGGAAAAAGCATCCACTGATCAGATAGTGGATACATAGGTCAAGGGCACTTACCAATAGAGGATCCAACTTTATTGGGTTTTCAAGGTAGGGAAACTCCTACACCAAGGAAAGTTCCTCCCCTAGGGCCAAATTCAGTAGAATTTTCCTCACCTGATGGGGGAACTCAATGCAATGGAGACAATTTCTTCCTAAGGGGGTAGGACTGATCCAGGTGGATATTGGTGGCCACCCACCTATTCCAACTGGCTCCTCTTGACAATTTTAGCTCAACATATTCTACTGTAATTCTTTGTAATTATGGGTTCTACACTTTTGGGAATGTCTAAATCCCTACAAATATTCCAGGTAGGGATTGGTGGCTTCCCACCTAATCCAATTGGTTTATTTTGGAGGTTTTCATGTCAATACATCTTTCTGTACTTCTAGGGCCATTTTGGAGCCCTAATTTTTTTTTTTTTTGAATTTCTATAGTCAAACTAAGGACAAATTTAGAGTTTGATGGCATAATGTGTATTTCTCTAAAACACCTTTCCAATGGGCTATCATGCACCTAAAATGGAGGTCGTATGAAAAAGTTATGACCTCGGGAAGTTGAGGTGCCAACTTACCCATCGAGGCCCACATAACGTTTGGCGTTTCATATCCTAGAGTTAGGTTTTTGGATGTCTATGGTTTTGGAATTCATGAGTAATGTTAAAATGCCTCTAGATCCTCATTGTAATCATTCTACTTATAAAGAAGCACATAGAAGCCACATCTCTTCTCAGAGATAACTACCACCATTTGAGCAAGTTGTTTGAGTTCTGCAATTTTACAGTTTCAGCTTATTTTATTTATTCAATAGAAGTTATTGTTCACTGGATATTTTCTATTGTTCTCTATATCTCTGTGTTATTGTATTCAGTTTGTTATTCATTTCGTTCCACTCATAAATCTGGATCAATCAGACACATACAATCTATGTTAAGAGATTAGAATAAAAACACATACCTTGTTTCGATGTTTGTCCTATTGTTATCCTTTTGAAAAAGCTTCCAAGATCCCTACTCCTAGTAGCCTCTTCAACCTATCACCTACACACAAAGGAACAAACCAACCTTCCTCTACTCTATAGGGAACAAAAATGTACTTACATGTGATCAGATCTATTAAAGTTACTCAAGGATCACTAGATCTACTAATCCTTAATAATGAAATAAGTAGCCTTGGATGAAACAAGCATTGGAGGGGGAAAAAAACATAGATATATATTATATTAAGAAAATGAATACAAAAAAAATATAGTACCTTGAGTCTTTGTTGCACTCTCATCTATGAGCTTATTTTATTCCTCCTTAGTCTCTTTCACTTAGCAGGAATAAGTGAGACAATATCCATATCACAGTGAGGATAGGATGGCCTATCTCACCTAGTATGATCCTCTCTCAAGTGTTGATTCCCAACACCCCTCTCACTCAGGATGGAAATGGAACTCTCTCTAGTTTCTCTCAAACAACATAAGGGTATATCTCTCAAGATGTATTCCAGGTCCCCAAATTCCCCAATGTGGCCTCTATTTATAGGAATATAGAGAAATCTAAGAGATAGGTTCAAATCTTGGAACTTGGTGAAAATAGGTCATGCATAAATTCCATGGCTCATAATGCATCATGTCCAATCCATCCCTTGTCGATATCCTTGAAAATATTCAAATTTATAAGGTTATAGGTTTGGTCACGGGTTTGATGAAGGAAACCAGTGGCCAATTATGAGTTTTCAATGAGAAATATGTGACAGACTTCCCTTCTCACTAGGAAAAACACAACCAGGATAAAAACAAATAGTGTTTTTGGAGCAACTTTTCAAGTGTTTCTCACAATTTCAAAAAAATGCCATCAATGCGTCCTCTCTAAGGCCTAGGTTGACAAATACAAGTGTAACACCTAGATGGTAATCTCTATAGAAGGAGGTGGGTTTTGTTGAGCAGATAATGAGCTTGATGTTGAGGATGATGCAAATGATGTCCCTTCAATCTATGCGATAGTTCATTTAAGAGTGGATCCTTCTGTGATAACTTGGGGTGGTGATCCATCATATGCCCCAAGTAATGTGGATTCTTTAAAAATCCCTATGACCATCTTGACATAAGATGGGGATTCTTCACTTGTTCTTATGAGGGTTAAGACAATGTTTAAATTAGCAAGTTGTCATGGCTCATAACGTGTTAACTGATCTATGGTAATGGCCTTCACATTTTGGGGGAACATTATGGTGTGGAATATTGATAATGAAACCAATTTCACAGCGTAAATATAAATACACCCAAGAATAATTTTGTAGTATAATGGGGCATCTACAACTTTGATACCAATCAAGACTATCTTCACTACTAATTTGACGAGAACACTCTAGTACAAACCTTTTTGTTGGGAAGGGTGACCTTCATACTCCTTAAGAATAATGGAAGATGGATTGATCTTGGGGGAACCCAAATTATTTTGAATTTTGGTAGACATGATACATGTAGATGCACCCTAATCAATGATACATTGATGGATAATGGTGTTTCTGATAAAGGTTGACATTTGAAACAAAACTAATGATGGAAGTTGAGGCTAAAAATTGCCTAAATTAAAGTCCATTAACTGTGAATATGAAGGGTTGATAGTGCCTAATGTGTATAACAATTCCTTCCCTTGAAAATTACTTATCTGGAGGACCTCGAGTGATGACAACATTCACTAGTGGTCCTTTATAAATTTTGTACCCTAGTAATGACCCTACACCACCTGTAGCAAATCCACCTTTATGGACATGGGTGAATGTACTAGGTCATCAATTATACTATAAATCTAAGCATCCCTTGCATGGGGATTATGAGTAGTGTGTCATAAAGGTGGATTTGGTATAGGTGGTGTAGGGTCATTACTAGGGTACACAATTTATAAAGGACCACTAGTGAATGCTTGGGTTCCCTTTGGTTTTACTAGATTCAAGTGAAGTGACATTCCATATTGTCAATTGCATGTATGAAGGTTAATATCTATTGAGTTCATGAATTTTTTGATAGGAGGTATGTCCCAATTGAGAAATATTTTGAGGTGGATACGATCCTAATAGTTGGGAGGAGTTTTTGGTTTCCTATTTGTTAGATACAATTCCTTACTAGGGGAAAGGGTTGCACAATACTATTGATTTAGGCAAGGTAGAATATGGTTGTTGGGGGGGATTGTTCTTGGGTGTGGGATTATCTCCTTTGTTGGCCATCATTTCCTTTATTTGTTTGAATTTAGAAATTTGGAAGAAATATTGAATGTAATGACCACATTCACCACATAGTGAACATGAGAAATTAGTCCTCAGACCATTGTTTTCCCCTTGTTTTGGTTGATTGTTATTGCTATAATTTTGGTTTTGTTTCCCTAGGTTTACATTGTCCCTTTTGTTATTGTGTGGTTTGGGGGTGTTTCCCCCTATTTCCCCTAGTCCTTGTGGTGAGTTTTGCACTTTGTTATTCCATTTATTTCCTACTATTTTTTGGATTTGAGAGATTTACTATGTTCAAATACTCAAATGCTTGGGTCTGTTGAGCAAGTGAATATTGAAAAAAGTTAAAACCACCTTGTTGTGTGAAGGTTTGTGTTTTCAAAAACCCTACTAAGGGGCCATGGAATGGATAGTAAGGGTTGGCCTATGTGGGGGCACTATATATATTATGTGAATTATATGATGTAGACATGCCTTTGCTACAATTTTGAGGATTTCATGAATGGACATGTACATGTTGCGAAGAATGGGATTTTGAGGGGGCATGATAATACCTAAGTGTGATGGATATTGGCCATTATATGATTTTTTTCTTATAATTGTAGGGAATGTTCAAGTGCACATATGTAGGTTTTTCATAGAAAGTACTAGTTCCACTTTGAAAAGTGTTATCTCTACCTTAATGGTTACCATCGTAACTGGTTCCATAAGGTGTTATGTTCCCATATGGATTAGTAACATGACCCATATATCCAATCACCCCATCCACCAAATGAGATGCATTGCGAGTTTATTGTTCAAAACAGCGAGAGAGAGAGAGGGGTATTAAGAATGACCTTGTATAAATACCTTTATTGGGCATAGATTAAGTCAAAACTATGTGCTTTGAGAATGGGAATGTTCAAAGCACACAGTTTAAGAATGACCTTGTATAAATACCTTTATTGGGCATAGATTAAGTCAAAACTATGTGCTTTGATTAGGGAATGTTCAAGTGCACATATGTAGGTTTTTCATAGAAAGTACTAGTTCCACTTTGAAAAGTGTTATCTCTACCTTAATGGTTACCATCGTAACTGGTTCCATAAGGTGTTATGTTCCAATATGGATTAGTAATATGACCCATAGATCCAATCACCCCATCCACCAAATGAGATGCATTGCGAGTTTATTGTTCAAAACAATGAGAGAGAGAGGGGTATTAAGAATGACCTTGTATAAATACCTTTATTGGGCATAGATTAAGTCAAAACTATGTTCTTTGAGAATGGCCGTATCTTCTATCTAAGGTATGCTAGTGAACACATATTTGGTAATCAATAAGAGGGATTAAAAAACAAATCCAAGAGGGTTTTGTCTTTGAATTCTATTTTACACAAGCTACATCATCAATTCCATTCATGGATATGATCCATGATATGGGTAGATGTGTTTTGGAGAGAATCTATGGGGATTACCAATGCCATGTCATAATGTACCGGTAATTGGAATAATTCCAATAACACATTAGCTAAAGATGTAAGGTTTTCATTTGATCCTACTACTTTGTTGATATACCGTTGTTCCAATGTCTTAGTGAAGGTTATTTAAAATAACTTAAGACATATAGTATCATTAGTGATACTATTAGATGAACACCATAAATAGAAGGTCATGATGTGGTTGGTTGGATCTTCATCTAATCATCCCTTGAATTTTGGAATATTGAGGGAAAGTTTGGTCGACATAGGTGCCCAAGTCGGGTCATATAAAATGGGGTCATTTGTTAGCTTCGTCAAATCTAGGGGATTTAGACTAGCCACATATGGTAAGTTAGGAGTGTGGGGTGATTGTGGTGGGGGAAAATATGGTGGTGGTACACCCACCATTGGGGATAATTGATGTGCACTTGAACTTGATTGGGTCAAGTTCCTAAAAGGAGATCTAATAGGAAATGAGCTTATCAAGGATGATCCTAGTACAACTAATCATAACAATGTCGTGCCCAATGGTGGATCCCAATAATATCCTATTGATATTGAAGGAGAAAAAAAAATAGTAGGAACTCCTCCAAGTAGAGGAGGAAGTTTTTGAAGCCTACAAGAATTCTTAGGTGATTGGGAGTTCTCTATGATTGTTAATTGTGTCAAATTATTTTCAGTATAAAGAAGTTGGCCAACATAATAGTGCTAATATATAAAATTATGATCTACTCAAAGAAAATATGTGCAAAATTAAATCCACATGGTGCAATCATGTTTAAATTTATTTCATTGAATCACAAGGGATTCTTTTGTATGATGGTTTTGATAAAATAAAACCCCATCTCCTATGACTCTAATGACCTACCACTCAAATGTAAGTAGGCATTCTAAAATATCTCAATGGATGGGGTTTGAATCCACCAGATATGACAAGTGAAGGTGTGAAGGTGTGAAAGTGTTAGTTATAGTGAAGAGCATTGGGGCATGTATCAATGGAATTGGAAACATTTCCCAATGGCCAATGCTATTTGTCTTGGGTGAAAATTTATCCCACAAATACCACCCACGGAGAAATCCTAAATTTTGGCGAATAAGATACCTTTTATAAATGTGAACAAGGGACTCTTATCCTCCATTAGTCAAGGAACACAGTAAAAAAAGAGCTAGGTGGTTGAATGATATTTTCATGGACCATTTGAACTCAACATTTAACGCCACAATGTATCTCCTTGTGTTGGTTTTTTCACACTTGATATTAAAGGATTTTAAGCTCCCTAAGGAAAAAACTATGTTTTAGATGAGAAGCGATTATGGGGGGTTATTTGGATTCCTATCCCCACAATCCTAACTTAGACTAGAAATTATTTTATGACCTCAAATGGAGGATGTAATTCAGTGAGATAATTACGTTGATGATTTTTAAGGGGGCTACACTCGTGTCATGAACCAATGGATTTGATTAAATTGTGTAACAGAGGTATTTCAGACTTATAACCCTTTATAATTCACTAAGGTCACTTTATAGGTAGAGGATGAAAAACACACTTAGGTGATAAGAATTTTTAGGTCCTTCATATGTGTGCTTCAAGTGATAAACCACAATGTTGAATTCAAATACTTGAAAATAAATTGTAAAAAGTAAATATTGTAAAAACTTTGAGAAATTACAAAGACAAATAATTGAACTTTTAAGTTTCTTTCTTCGTCTAATTCGTTTCTTGAGTGTTGTCACCAAATTTTCAAAAGACAAACCACAATTCAAATGTAAGTGTGATAGGGGAGATATTTCACTCCATCACCCTTTTTTTATTTGATAAAATGACTTGTGAGTGACAGGGAAAGAGTATACTTAAGATGAGAGATCTTTTAGGTCCCTTTGTGAGAATTGTTATAACATAAAAAATAAATGATAACTTTGAAAACAATGATTAATCATCAATTGTTCAATAAGGAAACAATTGCAGGAAGTGAATGATTAACCATAAAGTTTTTTACCTAGTTATTTTTTTAAACGATTTTAATAAATATTAATTGAATGAACCACCAATTTGAAATGGGAATGGATAAGGAATCAAGCCATGAATTCAAGTGCAATGACAATAAATAAGCCATCAACATGGAATGAACTAGAATTTGTGATTTCTTCCCCCTTGACACTAAGTGATTTAATTACTAGGCAGAAGAAACAAAATGAAATATATTAGACACAACAACCTACAATTCCTAAAAAAATAAGAACTACTACCGATACTTCCTGAACTTATTTCCTAATCCTAAAAACCTAAATTTGGGTAGACTCACATAGTCTATTTCAGAGACAATCACATGGATTGCACACAATGTTGGTGAAAATACTTGTGTGAGAAACTAATGCGGGAAACACACAATCATATTGCACCATTGGTGTGGTTATCAAAGAATCTTCTCCACTAACCTTGAGGAACATATTAAAATAGTCAAGCAGGGCACCAATTTTCAAAAAATGAGATTTCTTGAAATCCAACCTCTAATGGTGGGTGTTGAGTGAAACTATAGACCTGCAAATGACCCTGTAAGTGCCCAAAAGTCAGAAATTGATTTCTAACAGATTAAGAAACAAGATAAAATTATATAACCCCAAAGTAGACTCACTAATCTGTATTAGGGATTTTATTGCATTAGTGAGAAAAAAAAAACCATATTTAGCTAGGTTGTAATCTAAACAACAAACAATGGTTAGTTCCAAGACAAGCACAATAATATTATAACATCAAACAAAAAAAATAAAACATGCATGCAATTATATTACAAATTTAACTACAATAATGTCATTTAAATACAAAAAATTTGAGGAAAACATCAATACTCATATATTAGTCCAATGAAAATTCTTGAAATGTGTAATATCACCTGATAAGAGTGATTTGAAACAAGTGGAATCTATCACCCTCCTTGGGATGGGTCCTTTTCCTTTTTAGAAACTCTTTCTAACTATGATTACATGAAGAAATATGTATTCTTTGAGGAAAGAACACATGCAAGCATGAAGGTAATGAATGGTAGTGAAGTGACCCCCATTACTAAACCCATCAATTTTTTTTTTGATACCATTAAACTAAATTCATGCATCAATATTTGACACACAAGTAACAAAATTTTTAAAAACAGAATATAGACAATCAAACACATTACACAAAAACATATATTTTCTCAAAACTCAGAGTGTACACACAACAAATAAAACCTATAGTTAAAAACAATGAAATAGAGATAAAAACACCTATCTTTGAAAATAAAATGTGCAGCCGGTTGTATAGGATGGAAATTCCACCCAAAATTAGGTTTGTTGCTCCATATATCAAGAAAAAATCACCCCCAAGATGGGGATATGAATCCACAAGAAAAGGGTGTCTCTCTTTTGTCCACTCACAACCCACTACAACCCACAAAAAGCTATTTTTTTGTACAAAAATCCCAATCCCCCATATATATTCCCCTCGACTTGAAAAACCAAAGGAATGTGATGCTCCTTATTTTCATGCAATCCCTCAACCCTTCCCACTTCCCTCAAGGGCTCCAACATAGGTTGGATAGGAATATCTCTTGCTAGGGACTCCAGGGATGCTAACTGCAACAAGAAAATCTCACAACAACAAGCTCACTTACTATTGGGGAAATATCGTACATATAATCTCACTCTACAGGCATACCAACCTATTTATTCATGAATTTAAAACTCCAACAAGATGCCACACATGCCCATTATGGCTTCCTTCAAGCTCTAGCACTCTTCACACTCTTGTTTCTTCAAAACCTGCATGTAAAAAATGCCTACAATACCCATTGAAATTTCCCTTTTACACATGCATGTTGAATCTCACATTCCCTGATGTTGATTGTACTCAAATCCATGCCCTCAACAACCACATGAGGTGAATTTTCACACCAAGCCTCTTACATGTGTTTAATGATTCGACTTTGATACACTCAAAAGAAAATTAGAAGGTTCATACACAATAATAATTTTAGAAAAGTGGGTTGGGATTAATACACATGAATATTCCCCCCTTTCGACCCCTTGGACCTCCTCTATTGTGGAAACATATCCCCCATGACTTCGTCTGTTTCCATCTACAACCGACATTACATTTTATTTTATTATTACGATATACAATATTTACATATTGCATAGGCAAGTTTGTGGCCATACATCGTATTTACATTACACATCGCTAGGTCGAGGATTAAAAATGGGGATGCTAAATTCCCCTCCCCCTACAATATTCACCCCTCCTTGCTGTGCAAAACCATACAAACATGCATATACACAATTCACATCATAATACTTGATATTTTTCAAGTTCACAACTACAACAATTCCCCACAATATACACAACCCAAGGAAGTGTACCATGTTCTCTACACTGCAGTCCCTTAGGCTATACCACTTCCCTTCTAGGGCTCCAATACATGTTGGGAAAAAAGTCTTTGAGATGTGGCTCCAGGAACTCCAACTACCAAAATGGAGCCTTGCACACTTATATACAAATGTACATTTAGTTTTCTTGAAAATTTTCAAAACTTTGTGAGTACTACTCCCACATGGTCTCTTTGTGCTCTCACATAGTGTGTTTAGGACCGTACAGGTCCACTGGACCTTTACTAAGACGATGGATTTTAATCCGAGAAGTTTGAATTTCCAATCCAGAATTGAGGATAGCTCCACCTGAAATTCCCCTTTTTGCTCCACCTGGATCACAGTCCAATCAATTATGTGGTTAGGATTGGGAACATATTTCTTCAATAAAGACACATGAAAAAAATTATGAATGCTCATGGATATAGGTAATGCAAACATGTATGCAACTTGACCTATATTCTTGAAAGATTAAAATGTCCCATAGTATATGTAACATCCCCACTATAATCCTCAGTTTAATTAATACATAATGTAGATAAGAAATGTGGTCATGACCAAGCGATGTATATGAAAATTTTATTTATGACTGTAATAATAAAATGTGATGCCAGTTGCTAGGGAACATGGACACAGATTGGATTTGATTAATCCATAAGAGATGGGAGGATCTAAGAGAATTTTTAAGAGAGGGGTCTAAGGGGAAATTACCCATTTCTATTAATTCAATCCACTTCCTAAATTTTGTATTGATATATGTCTTGTAAAGTTGGTTGTCACTGATGTCAACCCTGGATGTCAACCCTAGAAGAAGTCCAAGAGATGGTTGTATTTGTATAAGTATCCAAAGTGGTCCCCTTATGGTGTAGCTCTAAGAATGGCCCTCAAGGGAAGATGCTTTGAAGAAGTCTACAAGAAGCCCTGGAAAATGGTTAAGTGGTTAAGAAGCCCCAGAGGTGTGGTCATGAATCCCAAAGTCAGCCCTAAAATGAGGGTACCAGATCTAGTATAAATAGGGCATCTAGGAGTTCATTTGTCGCATCAATTCAAGTGATTTTTATATGTGGTAACCAAGGATATATGAGGTGAATTTTAGAGGGAAGATGAACTGAAGAAGGGAGAAATTCCAAGGGAGGATGAAATATTTTGATGATGTGTTCTAAGGTATGTTATTTAAAGGTCATCTTACCATTTTCGCTATACCATTTTTATATAATCATTCAGATAGTGGAACTTGTAGGATGTTGAGAAGACATATCAAGGTAATTGTGGTAAAATGTTTTGCTTCTGGGTCGTTGTATTTTTGGAGATACACGTTGTGGAAGATAGGGTTTTTGAATAGTCCTGAAACTAGTCTCAAACAGGTTTTTTGAGTAAAATAGTCATAAATTATTCATAGACGATCCAAATGATGTGAGACAAATTGCAATGGAAATGGAATCTTCTGTAGTATCATGTATTTGAGTTTAATAATAAGATATAAAATATTGAGCGTGTGACATATTGTACAAGCTCACTCTCCATAATAGGCCAAAATTCATGAAGTCTTTCCATTTTCGCTATAACTTCTACTTTGAGAAGTTTCAAACCCTCAAATTATGAGGATATAGAAGAACAATTGTAGATTATCTATGGTTAAAATTTGAGACATTGTCTCACAAAAATTTCAGAGATATGCTCTGTGGAAGTCATCTTTCCTGAATGGTCCTGAAATATGTTTGAAACAAGACATCTAGGGATTTTTTCCATAACTTCTTTTCTGGGAATTTGCAGATTGTGAAATTTTCATAGGTTATACAATACATACAGAAGTACCTCATATAGAAATTTTAGAATACAAAATGGAAAATTGATCTCATGGTGAATCTTACAAGTTTGCATATTTGAGGTATGTTATGGATGTTTTGACACATGCTTGAGGCATATGTTGGCACATGGTTTGAGGTATGTTATGTATGTTTTGGAACATATTTGAGGTGTATGTTGGCACTTGGTTTGAGGTATGTTATGGATGTTTTCATATGCTTGAGGTATATGTTGACACTTGGTTTGAGTTATGTTATGGGTGTTTTGGCACATGCTTGAGGCATGTATTTGGCACATGATTTGATGAAAATATTATTAATGTTGAGAATATGTTTGAGATATGTTCTTGGTGATATTGGCATATGATATATGTGAGTGGATATGGTTTTGTTGATGATGTATCAGTATCGGTAACAATGACAGGTTGTTGATGATGATGTATTAGTATCAGTGACAGTGATAGGTTGATGACGATGATGTATTAGTATTAGGGACAGTGATAGTATCAGGGGAAGTGACAGTATCAGTGGCAGTGACCATGACAGTGATAGTAACATGTTGAGTCTCCATTTATAATTCAAGGAAACAGTGTAGTGCAAGGAAGGAGAACGAAGTCTCATTTAGGTTGTTGCCTGTAAACTAGGGGGTTGGAGCTTCCTTCTAGTTGGAGCTGGAGAATACAAGGATTTGGATCTTCCTTTAGGTTGGATCCAGTAAATTAGGGGGTTGGAGACTCCTTCCTTGGATCTAGAGAATCTACGAATTTGTAGCTTCCTTTAGGATGGAGCCTATAAATAGGGGGTTGGAGCCTCCTTCTAGTTGGTTCTAGAGAATTTTGGAAGATGGTGCTTCCTATGAATGTAATATTCTAATATATAATAAAAAATTCAGTGGTTTTCTCCCATTTGGATTTCTACGTAAAAATATCTTGTGTACTATGTAGTATGTGATTTATTGTTTATGGTTATATGTACATGATATGTTAAACGCAATCATAAGTGAATGGAATCATTTATAAGTTAATGTTGTGATTGAAAATGGTAAAAAAGTTCTCAATATTGATTCAACCCCCCCGTCTTAGTATAGGTGAATATTCCAACAATTGGTATTAGAGCAAGTTCCTTCAGAGACAATCTAACCACAGGAAGGTAGATCATGGAGTGAACATATAATGGACCTCCACTATTTGATGGGAAGAATTATGCCTTCCGGAATAAAAGGATGAAAACATTTTTACATGCACATGGATTTGATGTCTGGAAATCAATAGTAGAAGGATACATAGAAGTTTCCACTCCCCCAACAAAAAAATATGGAAAGAAAATTAGTGAAAACAATTCGAAGGTTAAAAGAATCATTCTGAGTAGTCTACTTGATTTATTATTTGTCAAATTTATGAATTGGGACACTGCAAAGGATATTTGGGAAAAACTTCAAAATATTTACGAAGGAGATTCCAAAGTCAAAGGGGCCAAACTTCAAACCCATAGAGGTAAATTTGAACAACTGAAGATGAAGGAAGATGAAGATATTGCAGCTTACCTTTTGCAAGTTGATGAAATAGTGAATGTTATTAAAGGATTGGGAGAAGAAATTAAAGAAACGATAATTGTTCAAATATTCTAAGGTCTCTTCCAATGAGATTTGATCATAATATTCTAGCCCTAGAAGAAAGAGAAGATCTTGCTACATTGAGCATGGACAAGTTACGTGGAATTATTACAACTTATGAAATAAGAACAGAGAAAGATAATTCATCCAAGAAGGAAGCAACATTCAAGGCATCCAAGAAGACAAAGAAGAATAAACAAAAGGCAAATTGAAATTGCAGTTGCAACGATGATTTAGAAGAAGATGAAGAAATGGTCAAATCCATAAGGAATTTGAAGAGAGCAACCGAAAAGCACAAAGGTATGCTTCCTTTGAAATGTTTTAATTGTGGTAAAATTAGTCACTTTGCTTCTATGTCCTTATTTTAATAATTCATATAGTGATGAAGAATAAGTTACCAAGAAAGAAAAGAGATATCAAAAGGGAAACAAGAAAGAAGATAAAAGAAAAGCCTTCAAGAAAAGTTTCTACTCAAGTGAAGAAAGTTCCTCATCTGATGAAGATGATGATTGTGATAGTAATTCAGAAAGTGTACTCTTCATGGAAATGGAAACTTAGAAAGGAAATTACTAGGATTATGAATAAGGTGAAGAAGATATTGAAGCAGAACTAATCAGTGCCTTAAATGAGATAAAAAGAGAAAGGAAGAAAAAAAAATCACTCGAGGAAGAATTGATCAAACTAAAGGAGATTTCTCAAAATCCCAAAGAAGTTGATCATTTAAAAACCAAGGTAAAAGAAGAAGAAAAGAGAGAAAATATATTGACAAGTGATCTCAAGGAAATATCTAAGGACTTAAATGAGCTTGAAGCACAATTTAATCAACATGAAAGAATAATTGAAGAATAAATCATCCCCTTCAAAACCAAACTTTAAGAAGACAAGATAACAAAAGAATTAATGAAGATCCAGATGATGAAGAAAGGAGAAGATCGTGATCATCTAAGGCATGAACTCAAAAAGGCTACACCACAAATAGGATCATTCACTTCCGGGTATCAAAGTTTATTTTATGGTTATTGTTTTACTTGTAATAACTTTGGACATAAAGTTGTGGATTGTAGAGTGTATGGTAGAAATGTTCAAACAAGAGATGATTATGTGGCTCCCTATGATATTGAATGCTACAAATTCCACAAGTATGGACATATAGCTTGTGATTGTAGAAGAATGATGCAGTGTTCCATGGAAGAAAAAAATGATATCAGATACAAGAAAGTTTGGAGAAGAAAACAAGAACAAGAAGAACAGGTAAATAAAGATCTCCCAAATATCATACTCACGAGAATTGTAGAAGTGAAAGATAATGATGAATATATAGGAGAAGAGGAATACAATGAATCTACAAATGAAGAGGAATATGACTTCGCAACATGGTGGATTCGGCCATTTTTCTAAGCCATATGGCTTGGAGACTCCTAGTAACTGTGAATATTGAAGAGGGGGAGTCTAAGAAGCAAAAAAATCATATTAGAGAACTATCCTTCAGGCAACCTGAAGTATTTGTTTGGAAATTTTGGGAAAAACTATTTAGAATGGTTTGATGACAGAAGTGTAGAATGTCTCATGATAGATTGGATTATTAATAAGAAATTTTCATCCCCATGCAAACCTGTAGAGTTTGATCTGAAGATAGAATAGACTAGTGGACATATTTGATATGTGATGATTAGTTGCAGAAGATTTGAAGAAGATCCCATAATAGTAAAGTGGCATATTAGTCAATAGCGTGTGTAGTTGTGTAGCAGAGTCATAGACAGTTATGACATATGGACATAGATGATTTCATGAGATATTTGGTAGGTATAGAAGACTATACATGACATGAGCCAAATAAGATACATGACAATGGATGAAAGCATGAGCTCATAAGGAATTGCAATAAAGGAAGATGGACTCATTGTAAAGAATATGACTCAGAAGTAAATAATATTGATAGGTGAAACCATCTAGTCATAGGAAGGAAAGCAGTGAAAGACACAACAAGACAAAGAGAAACCATCATGAAGAGTTACACTGTCAAGAGAAGATTGTTGGATGATTATGTCATTGATGCCAGTTCAGTGAAGATGAAAATACATGAAGACTTGAATTCAAGTGATGAAGAAACCTTAACATGAATGATTTTCATATACGTCAGTAGATTACAGTAATAGGTAGCACCAATGGATAATGAGCACCGGAAGAGAGGAAATAAAACAAATATAAAAAGGACAAAATTGATCTACATGACATCTTGCAAAACAAGACAAGGGGAGAGAAATAATTAGAGGAAGTTACCCTTATGTCAAAGGGGAATACAAAGAAAAAAATCATGAAGACAAGGGGAGCACATGAATATAGGGAGATCATGAAGATAGGGGGAGAAACCCAAAAATATTAGGAGAGAAATATTAGAAGCATGAAGATAGGGGGAGAAACCCAAAAAGAAGCCCAAAAGAAATTTACCCTTTTCCATTGATGTAAAAGTGGGAGAGAAAATGAAGAGAGAAATATCGGGAGTAATATCACAAGGAGAGTATGAGTGTTTCCATCAATGCCAAAGGGGGAGATTGTTGGAAATTCGGTTGTCATTGATGCCAACGCTAGAATAAGTCCAAGACATGGGTGTATTTGGATAAGTCTCCAAAGTGGTCCCCTTATGGTGTATTTGTAAGCATGGACCTCATAGCAAGACACTTTGAATAAGTATACAAGAATCCCTGGAAATATGGTTAAGTGGTTAAATGGTTAAGAATCCTCATAGGTGTGGTCATGAAGCCCAAAGTCAGCTCTAAAAGGAGGGTGTCAGATCTAGCATAAATAAGACACCTAGGAGTTCATTTGTCACATACAATCAAGTGATTTTTATTTGAGGTAACCAAGGAGATATGAGGTGAATTTCATAAGGAAGATGAAGTGAACAAGGGTGAAATTCCAAGGGAGGATGAAGTCTTGTGATGATGTGTTCTAAGGTATGTTATTTATAGGTCATCTTACCATTTTTTCTATAAATGTTTTTCCTTGAGTTATTTAGATAGTGAAACTTAGAGGATGTTGAGATGAAATATCAAGGTACATGTGGTAAAATGTTCAACTTTTGGGTCGTTGTATTTTTGGAGATACACTATGTGGAAGATAGGGTTTTTGAGTAGTCTTGAAACAAGTCTCAAACATGTGTTCTGAGTAAAACAATCATAAATTATTCATAGATGATCCAAATTGTGTGAGACCAATTTCAATGGAAGTAGGAAAATCTTTAGTATCTTGTGCGTGAGGTTTAGAATCAGATATAAAATATTGAGCATGTGGCATACTGTACAATTTCTCTCTCCAGAATAGGACAAACTTTAGGAAGGTTTTCCATTTTCACTATAACTTTGTTTTTGAGACGTTTCAGACCTTGAAATTTTTAGGTGATGGAATAAATATCTCAAAGTATATTTGGTTAAAATTTCAAACATTTTTGTGCAAAAATTTCAGATATATGCTTTGTGGAAGTCATAGTTCCTGAATGGTCCTGCAATATGTTTTAAATAAGTCAGCTTGACATTTTTTCCATGAATTCTTTTCTGGGATTTTGCGGGATGTGAAATTTTCAGAGGTCTGAAAATACATACAGAAGTACAACATATAGAAATTTCAGAATAAAAAATGGAAAATTGAGTTCGTGGTGAATCTTACAAGTTTTCATATTTGAGGTATGTTATGGATGTTTTGGCACATGCTTGAGGCATATGTTAGCACATGTTTTGAGGTATGTTATGGATGTTTTGGCACTTGCTTGAGGCATATGTTGGCACATGGTTTGAGGTATATTATGGATGTTTTGTCACATGCTTGAGGCATATGTTGACACTTATTTTGAGGTGTGTTATGGATGTTTTGTCACATGCTTGAAGTATATGTTGGAACTTGGTTTGAGGTATGTTATGGATGTTTTGGAACTTGCTTGAGGCATGTCTTTGGAACATGGTTTGATGCACAT
>ML803025.1:8468-64079 GCA_009831015.1 Picea engelmannii
TGTAGGCTGTATCCCTTCATTTGCTGGATAATAATAAAGGAAGGGCTTGAAAATTTCTCTGGTGGACGTAGCCCACACTGGGTGAACCACATATATCTGTGTCTCTATTGTATTGTGTATCTTCTGTGTTTTATTTTATTTCTCCATGATCTTATTTTTTATAAAAACTGGTATCAGAGTGAAATGTAACTCACATGAAAAGAGGGTTCTTGGTTCGAGTGGGAGCAATGTCGGAAGATGGAAAGTTTAGGGTCGAAAAATTTAACGACCAAAAATACCAATTATGGAAGATGCAGATGGAAGATTATTTATATCAGAAGGATCTATTCCTACCATTGGGAGAAATAGCAAAGAATATGATGACTATGAAGGATGAATAATGGGATATTCTTGACAGAAAGGCTCTAGGAACGATATGACTAATCCTGGCAGCGTCGGTGGCTTTCAATATTTCAAAAGAAAAGACAACAGAGGGTTTGATGGATGCATTTTCTAAATTGTATGAAAAACCCTTAGCGTCGAATAAGGTATTTATAATGAAGATATTATTTAATATGAAGATGTTAGAAGGTGGGTTTGTTTTAGGCCATTTAAATGAATTTAATACAGTTACTAATCAACTAAGTTCTATAAAAGTGGAATTTGATGATGAGGTCAGGGCTCTTCTAATCTTGTGCTCATTTCTAGAAAGTTGGAACGACTTGGTCATGGGTGTAAGTAACTCTGTATCTAGTTCAAATACTTTAAAATTTGATGATGTTGTTGGTGTTATCCTTAGTGAGGAAATTCAACGGAAAATCACAGGTGAGACATCAGGTAATGCGTTGAACATGAAGAATAAGGGAAGACAAAAGGATAGAGGAAAGGGCTCAGGGAACCGTGGGAATTCTAGGAAGGGCAGATCCAAATCCAAACTTGGAAAAACGAAGTTCTAGAATTGTGGGAAGAAAGGACTTTTGAAGAAAGACTACAAATCTCCAAAGAGACAAATAGATGGACAACAAGAGAGAAATCATAAAGAAAATGTAACAGGTGATGTGTTACAAGATGCTTTGATTCTTTCTATAGATAATATTTCTGAGTCTTGGGTGGTAGATTCAGAGGCTTCATTTCATGCCACACCCCATAGGAAACATTTTCTAGATTATGTTCAAGTTTATTTTGGATAGGTTTATTTGGGTGATGATGCACCATGCAAACTTGCTGGAATGAGAAAGGTAAAAATAAAGCAAAGCAATGGAAACCAATGGTTTTTGAAAGAAGTAAGACATGTTCCATATCTAAGGAAAAATCTAATTTCAACGGGACAGTTGGAAAGTGAAGGTTGTATATCCATATTTACAGATAAGACGTGGAAGGTCATCAAAGGATCATTGGTGATAGCAAAAGTAGAGAAGATAGGTACATTGTATTTATGTATTGGTAGTACTAAATCTTCTATCTCTTTATCTTATATAGGAGTGGATACAACACTGTGGCATCATAGGATTGGACACATGAGTGAGAAGGGGATGCATATACTTCACAAAATAAATTTGTTTCTAGATCTTAAACAAATTGATTTGGAATTTTGTGAGCATTGTGTTTATGGAAAACAAAAGAGAGTCAGATTTCTCAGATTTAGAAAAGAAAAGAAGAGTGAAAGGTTAGAGCTTGTGCATACAGATGTATGGGGACCAGCTCAGGTATCATCTCTTGGTGGCTCTCGTTACTATGTTACTTTTATTGATGATGCAACTAGAAAAACTTGGGTTTATTGCATTCGACACAAATCTGTTGTTTTTGATACTTTTAAGAAATGGAAAGCTTTGGTTGAGAATGAGACAGAAAAAAGTTGAAGTGTCTCAGATCAGATAATGGAGGTGAATATTGAAACAAGGAGTTTGATGATTAATGTTCATACCATGGGATTCATAGAAAGAAGACAGTTCCAAGAACACCACAAGAAAATGGTGTGTCAGAAAGGATGAACATGATAATCATGGAGCATGCAAGGAGTATGAGATTGCATGCTGGTTTGCCCTTGCAGTTCTGGGAAGATGCTGTAGATACTGCTATTTACTTAATAAACAAAGGACGTTCAAGATCTTTGGATGGTATAATTCCAGAGGAGGAATGGACAGAAAAAAAGGTGAACTATTCTTTTTTTAAGACTTTTGGTTGTGAAGCATTTGTCCATATTGATAAAGAAAATAGAACAAATCTTGAGGAAAAATCCAAGAAGTGTACCTTTATTGGATACAATGTTAATGATTTTGGTTATCTCTTATGGGATTATGAAAATAACAAAATCATTAGGAGTAGAGATGCCATATTCAATGAGAAGGTCATGTACAAAGATCAGTTGCAGGGAAAGAAATAAGAAAAAGAAAAACCAGAATACACAGTTCTTGAAGAGATCACTGGAAAACAAATTCCAAAGGAACCAAAAAACCAAAATGTACAACAATAGGAGCAACTTGTACCTCAAATTCCTGCAAGTGTAGTTAGAAGATCTACCAGGTTAAGTATACCCCCTGAACGATACTCTCCTTCATTGTATGATATATTGTTGACTGATTCTGGTGAACCAAAATGTTATGAAGAGGCAATGTAGGTAGACACCAAAAAGAAGTGGGAGCAAGGCATGAAGGAGGAAATGGATTCCTTGGTAAATAACCAAACTTGGTATTTGGTTCAGTTGCCTGTAGGAAAAAGAGCATTGCAGAATAAATGGGTTTAAAAGTTGAAGGAAGAAGATGGAGGAAAAAAGCGGTACAAGGCTAGACTTGTTGTAAAGGGGTTTGCACAAAAGAAAGGTATAGATTTTGATGAAATATTTTCTGCTATTGTTAAAATGACTTCAATTAGGACTATTTTGAGTCTCGTGGCAATAGAAAATTTGAATATTTAATAGTTAGATGTAAAACCAACTTTTCTCCATGGCGATTTGGAGGAAGAGATTTATAAGCAACAACCACAGGGGTATGAAGTCAAAGGGAAGGAGAATTTGGTATGCATGTTGAAAAATATCTTGTATGGCCTAAAGCAAGCTCCAAGGTAGTGGTATTTGAAGTTTGACAGACTTATGATAGAACAAGGTTATAGTAGATGTCATTCTGATCACTGTGTTTATTTTAAAAATCTAGAAAATGGAAGCTATATTATCTTGCTATTATATGTAGATGACATGATTGTTGCAGGGTCTAATATGCAGGATATAAATGTGCTCAAGAACAAATTATCTATTTCATTTGTGATGAAGGATTTGGGTGTTGCAAAGAAAATCCTTGGTATGAGAATAACAAGAGACAGGAAAAATCGTAAATTGACATTGTTTCAGGGTGAGTACATAGAGAAGGTGTTGGAAAGGTTCAAAATGCAGAAAGAAAAACCAATTAGTACACCTTTGGCCAACCATTTCAAATTAACTAAGAAAATGTGTCCCAAGACACAGGAGGAGATATAATACATGTCTAGGGTCCCTTATTCATCAACAGTTGGTAGGTTGATGTATGTGATGGTTTGTACAAGACCAAATATTATACATGGAGTGGGAGTTGTGAGAAGGTATATGAACAATCTAAGTAAAGACAATTGGGAGGCAGTAAAGTGGATTCTCAGGTATTTGAGAGGTACTTCTACTCATGCATTATGTTTTGGAGGTTCAAACATTGTTCTACATGGATATGTTGATTCAAATATGGCAAGTGATAAAGATAGCAGGAGGAGCACCACATGATATGTTTTTATTATAGGTGGAACAATAGTAAGTTGGATTTCAAAACTGAAAAAGGTTGTTTCACTTTCAACAATAGAGGCAGAGTATGTTGCTGCTACAGAGGCTAGTAAAGAAATGATTTGGTTACAAAGGTTTATGGAGGAATTGGGAAAGAAGTAGGAGAATAATAGGTTGTACTGTGATAGTGAGAGTGCTATTCATCTTGCAAATAACTCATCCTTCCATTTGAAGACTAAGCATATACAACTAAGGTACCATTTCATACGATCCGTCTTGGAAGATGGACATTTGAAGTTGGAAAAGATACAGACTAGCTAGAATATTGCAGACATGTTAACAAAGGGAGTAACCAGGGAGAAACTGAGTTCTTTCTTAGTTTCAGTTGGTCTTAAAGAATGAAGGTGAATATGAGAAATTTGGTAGGTCCAGTAAGGTTCATAGTCCAATAGATACAACAACGGTGGAGTTGTTGAAATCAGTCTCCAAGTGGGAGATTGTTGGTTGTGGAGCCTTATTATCTTCCAGATTCAGAGGTCTTTGTTTTTAGCCATGTTTATACGCCATGAAGACTTTACACCCCATAAGAATGTACACTCTTCCACGTGGGGGAGTGCAGAGGGGGGTTACCCCCTTTGTGGGGTCTGGGGGCAAGAGGGCCCATAGCGGGGCTTCGGGGGTGAATCCCTCGAAGGAAAAATTGCCTTGTATAAGTATATTGTAATTTCATTGTAAATATGGACCGTTCATTATAAGGTCACAGATCTAATGGTAGAAATTATGTTAGGGTTTTTTCCCCTAGAAGGCAACCCTCTTTTATGAGGGAAATGCATTGCGGCTAAGGATGAGAGCGAATATTGTATTCTGAGATAGGAGACTGTGAGAGAATGAAGAGGAAGTTACATCGAGTTTGCTGTAGGTTGTATCCTTTCATTTGCTAGATAATAATAAAGGAAGGACCTGGCAATTTCTCTGGTGGACGTAGCCCACATTGGGTGAACCACATATATCTATGTCTCTATTGTATTGCGTATCTTTTGTGTTTTATTTCCACATTTATTTTATTTTATTGCTCCACGATCTCATTTTTTCTAATAGATGTGAAACTTATTGTGCCAAGGAGAATGGGTGTGGGATGGGTCCCTCCCATCCTTGTGACCCAATGCAAATGTGCCATGTAGAAAACCAAGCGTTGTGGGGCCCGAAAAATAAAGTAATGTGTGCACCAACAAAGGTAAGAAAATGATAAAGGAAGGTAGTGGAGGTTGATGAGGTAGGGATAGGGTGATCAGGAGATGACATGTCATCCTTATAGGGGTGCCATATGGAATAGGATGTCATGTTAGCATCCCAGTCAACGAGATTTAATTAAAATTCTCAGAAAATAATGAAAATTACCAGGAAAATTTGGGGTTTTTCAAGTCATATTTTTGCAGGCCAAATTCAAAGGCCTAAACAACATTTTTTGGAAACAAAATTTGTTTAAAAACTATAGTTTTTTCATATAAAATGATACATCTTAGAGATATGTTTCTAATGGCATAAACTATTCATCAAATAAAGCATGTATGAGGGAGTTACAGGCCAAATAATGGAGGGTAATTTTTGAGTATGCATTCACTCCAAGGGCCATAAATTCTTACTCTGGAATCAGATTGAAAGCACATGAGTCATATGAGAAAAAATCTTGAGCCATATAGATTCAAAATATGGGAACCTAAAAATTCATAGGAGGACATATAAGGCACATGTAGCATTCAAGGCTAAAAGTATTAATTAGCCTTAAACTTCAACATGTTGTATCTAGCATCCTGGAGCTTAGATGAAGGTAAAAATTGGCCAGAATGTTCAAAACATGGTCATGAAGGAAACCATTTGAGATCCTATCAAAATTACAAAGGAGTAGGTGCAAGGATGCTTAAGCACAACTAAAAATTGCACCTGGTTGAAGGGTGACCAAAAGGAGGAAATGGGTAGTAATCAAATGGTCATAAATTTATTCTCATAACTCGAAGTGAGAAAGGAAGTAGTTGTTGGAAAGGAATTAGACAAAGGAGTCTAATTATTCACCCAAAAATGTGAATTAGGCATTGAAATTCATAAAAAAAAATCAGAAATAGTATTCTGGTGTTTTAAAATGGCATAATTGTGCATAATTCTAATAGTTTTGTTAAATTTATTATAGCATAACAAATCCTATTGCCTGCACATTTTGCAGATTTAAATGCAATTGAAAAAATCATAATCAATAGTGAGAACATACACATTAAAGAGGCACAAAGAACCTATAACCATGAAGATGAAGTTAGAGGGATATGTGCCAGCATGGGTAAGGAAGGGACATAATCTAATGGGTATAGAGAAGGCAAGGAGGAGAGCATGAACTTGGTGGAGACCATAAAGTTGATAATTAGAGGCTTATGAACTCCATGGAGTAGAAAGATGGGTTCAACATCAAGTTGCTACAAATCTTGGACATAATAGAGAGTAAAATGGATAAGGAGACAAAATCATTCAAGTCAAGGAGTCATAGGTCCGATGATAAAATAAGAGAAACAAGAAGTGTTGACATGAATCACCATCACTCACCAAGGAATTTAGTTAGGCGAGAACAAAATAGTTCAAGTCCATATCTTGTTAGAAAGAATAAGAGAAGGTCTATAGCAGATGAACTACAAGGAGAAATGAATAAGATTAATTATCCTACCTTCGATGGTGAGCACAATAAAGATCAGAATGAAGAGACATGGATTTTGGGAATGGGGAAGTAATTTTAATTACATAATTATCCTCACGGGAAGAAGGGAGAATTACAATCTACCAGCTTAAGGAAAAAACATCAATGTGGTGGGACCAATTTGTGCAAGTGCAACACATTGTTGAGAAAAAGATGACTTGGAGGGAGTTCAAGAGATATTTTTAAAAGAATTACTTAACCAAGTGTTATTATGATAGGAAGATGAATGATTTCTTCGAACTCAATCTTGGGAGTATGACCATGGATGAGTATGAAAGGATATTCTTAGAGTTGCTGGAATATGTTGACTTCATCAAGGATGGACATATCAAGATTCAAAGGTACCTAAGTGGGATGCCATCAATATGCAGTGATACGATATAGTATGATGATCCCAAGACATTGGAGGAAACCATAGGGAGAGCCAAGTGTCTCTATGATCAACATAGGGGAATACCAACTTTCCAAAAGGCTTGGGAAGACAACAAGAAAACAAGATGGAGCAGAGGAAGAAGGGGACCAAGCCACCATTATTAAAAAATAGTTCTCAAGGACATCCAGTTTCCAATGATCCAAGAAAGATAGAAACAATAGGGAACAAACCAAGGAAATAACCTATTAAATGTTGGGTTTGTGAAGGAGAACACATGTATAGAGATTTCCCTCACAGAGGTAAAAAAGTGAGGATTGTTCACAATGTACATTAGGTTGATACAGTTGAGGGCATGTGAAAAATCATGCCCAAGGTCTATGCAGCTCTAGACAACATGAAAGCTAATTTTCAATCCCATATGATTGAAGTGAAAGGTAAGATCAATAACCAACCCATTTCTATTTTAATTGATTCGAGAGCTAGTCATAGTTATCTAGATCATAAGATGGTGGAAAGATTTCAATTTCCAAAACGAAAGATTGGGAAATATTGGTTGGTGTAGCTAGCTACATGAGATAAAAGAAAAAATAATGAGATGGTTAAAGAATGTCCAATGGAAATCAATGGACTGATCACAAGGGTAGATTTGAATATCATACCTTTGGGCTCATATGATTGCCTAATTCGTATGAATTGGTTGGATAAGCATCATGCTGTTTGGGAATTTTATAAAAGGATTTTACTTGCTTGGATGAGGAAGGGAACTTGAGGACATCTCAAAGTATTCCAAGGGAAATCACTATCAGGGAAGTTTCAACCTTGCAATTGAAGAAAATCTTAAGGAAAGGCTGCTAAATATTTGCAACACATATGGAAGAGACACCTAAGGATAAGGTTCCAAGTATTGAAGACTATGAAATCATAAAGGAGTTTGAGGATGCATTTAAAGAGATATTGAGGTTGCCACCTAAGAGAGATATTGATTTCTTGATCAATATCATGCTTGGAACAACCCCAATATCCAAGACACCTTATAGGTCGGGGACACTAGAACTGAAGGAATTACAAATGCAGCTTGAATAAATTTTGAAGAAGGGGTATATACACCCAAGTGTGTCTCCTTGGGGTGCCCTAGTACTATTTGTGAAGAAACATGATGGAACCTTGAGGCTATGCATTGATTTTAGGAAACTGAATAAGGTGAATGTAAAGAACAAGTATCCTTTTCCACAAACATATGATATTTTTGACAAGCTGAAAGTTGCAAAAATATTCTCCAAGATTGACCTTAGATCAGGCTATCACCAGGTGAGAATTAAAGAAGAAGACATCATCAAGATCACATTTAGAACAAGGTATGGCCATTATGAGTTCACAATGGTGCCATTTTGGTTTTCAAATGCACTAGTTGTCTTCATGTGTTTAATGATGTTGATTTTTTGTAGATTTAGGAGGTATTTCCACTAGAGGCCAAGGTGCCAGACATGCAAGAATTTTCATTAGAACCAATTTTTACTTTTGTTTCAGTGAAATTGACCTAGAAATGAGGCTAGGGCCTTATGGGAAAGTTGATAATATTTGTGGGTTTGTGTGGGGATTCCACACCCACAAAGAGGATTAAAACATTCTAATTAATTGTTGAGTTTAGGAAGGGATCCTAAACTCACTCATTGGACTTCTATATAAAGGAGATATGTCATTGTGACATTAGATCATCATTGTGGAAGAATGGAGTTGGAATAAGTGAGTCTTCACTTGTATCAAGGAGGATTGGTGATCTCATCAAAGGGAATTCTGCAAGGTGGCGAATCTGGCCCAAGAGAGAGGAGTGAAGAAGGTTGCACATGTGAGTGAATTTTGTGTACCATACATGATTTGCAGGAGGACGAAGCATGTTATATGCGAGTTTCACAAGGATAAATCATGTATAGGGTATACACGATTTGCAAGAGGATGAAGCACGTTATAAATGAGTTGCACAAGGATAAATCATGTATATGGTAAACATGATTTGCAGTGAAGAAAAAAAATGTATGTCCATGGGTTTCCAGTTGGTGAATCATGTATCCAAGTTTTTGGGCAGTTGCATATCCATACAGACTGACATGTGACATTAACAGGATGTACATGTGGTCTACAATATATTATTGGGTAGAGGATATTTTCAGATATTGTTGAGGTTTGGTTTTCTTGTTTGTATATTGGAGGACAAGGTTTTCCTTAGATTTGGTGATTTTGAGAGGACTAGTTTTGTCCTCAGTTTTGGTGACTTTGAGATGATTGGTTTTGGTCCTCAGATTTGGAGAATTGGATAAAGTTACAGAACATAAATATTGTGTCTCTTGTGTATTGATGATTAATCTCTGATCTTGTTGTTTCCATTGCATATATTTTCAGTCAATAACTTCAGTGTAACGCTGTTCAGTGATAATTAGATCACTAGGAAATAATTTTCAAATATGAAATTAGTCACATAGAGTTGCATGTGAAAATTGACATGGGATAAGAGATTGGTATTTGAAGAGAAGGGGATTATCTTGAGACACTTTGTTGGCTACGAAACTAGAAGAGTATTTTACTTGTTCTTGTTCTGGGCAGGTCAAGATGGTAAATACATTGAAACCTAAGGATAGGTTGGAAGGAGAAACCAACTTCCTAGCTTGGAAGGAAAGGGTTGTCCTTCTATTGGAAGAGAATGACCTCAAGGAGTATGTTGAGGATGTGGTTGTAACTCCTACCGATACATAGGAGTTGACAACTCACAAGAAGAAGGAATTGAAGGCCAAGCAGGTATTGTTAGAGTCCGTGAAGGACCACTTGATTCTTCACATTGTCAAGAAAGGAACTGCCAAGGATATGTATGATGCCTTGGTGGGTCTTTACCAAAAAAATAATACTACCAGGATGATACACTTGAAGAATCAACTTCAGATTGTCAGGATAACTAGTGAAGACACATTTTTCAGATATCTTATGAAGATTACACAGATCCGAGATCAAATCACAACTATTGGTGAGACAATGCAGGGTGTTGAGTTGGTGAATGTAGCATTGAGAGGTATTCCTAGGTCCTGGAAACCATTTTTCGCAGGGATATGTGCACGAGACAAGTTTCCAAACTTTGAAATACTATGGACAAATTGTATCCGAGAGGAGACCTGATTAGTATCTAGATATGATATGGATGGTGTAGTAAAGAGTAGCTGTAACATACCTATATGCCCAAGCTCGGTAATGCCACTTAAAAATTCCATTCTCCCATACCATATTGTAGCATCACCAGCCACCTGCTAGGGTATGCCATGTGAAAATATTTCGAAACTGTATACAAAAATTAAAGAATGCAAAAACTATGCAAATATACAGATTCATGCAGAATAATACTAGCAATACACATGCAACATACACAGGGAAAAAACCATAAGAAAAAATGCATAAATACAACTGCAACATGTAATTTAACACACAATGAATACTTATCTTCGATATAAAGACCACCAAATGCATACAGACATTCCACATTCCTCCCAGCCATAGACCACACTGCTCGTAATCTTAGTAGTGGGTCACCCCCAAGATGGGGCTAAACTCTACCAGGGAAAATGAATTACTAAGCCAGTCTAAGGTCTGTCCAACAACATAATTGCTCCATCCAAGTTTCCCAACTATTGCAACTAGCCTATAGTCTCTAATTCCCCACATTCTTGTCCCACCCTAGGAAGTGTGCCCCTTCTCTACTCAACAATCCTTTGACTGCCTCACTTCACTTTCGAGGCTTCAACAACAGGTCGGATAGGAAGTATCAAAGACCTGTATCTATTTCCCAGTGCACCAAGGAATAATTCCGATTAGTTTCTCTCCTAGAGAAAGATACTCATGGGCATGATAACCCACTTCTTGGACATAGAAAAACTCTCACCTGGAGAGAATGTCTATGAGCCTGACAAACCACTTCTTTGACCAAGGGCCTGAAAAAATTCCTCTTCAACCTGCATTCAACCCAGATTTCTTGTTGTCCATAGCGCCAAGCTTCCCAAGTACTAGTCTTGTGATAGAAGTAGCAAAGTTTGGATGGTAGGAGAGAATAATAGATAATGCTCCAACTGTTAAGCTATCCAGGCACATGAACGGTGATGGAAACAACGTAGTTCAGTTAAGGTACAATACTATCTCTGTAAGGTACATGTTTGCTTCCCATGAGAGAGAGGTACCAAGTACAGCTCTAGAAGTGCATGAAAGAATGGAGGAATCCTTGAATGCATGAATGGTGAATGGGATGATGGTATACCCCTGGTAAGAAATGAAGGTTACCCTCCTCCCTAGAATGATGAGAAGATCCCTCCATGAATACTGTAGAATGATGGAGTGTAAGAGTTCATCCTCTCCAAAATGACAAGATTCCCCCTGAAAATACACTAAGTTTCCCAAATATATCTGCATGTCCCTTACTGGACACTTGTCTTCATGAAGCTTCATGAGTTCCACTTGTAATTCGTTCTCTTCCCATAGGAACTTAGGATAACATAAAATTATATCCCTACCTTAGACCTTATGAATAATAATATAATATTCCTTTGGGATTAATCCCTCTAGCTTAGCCCCTTCCTAGGATCTGAGCTCCCTTTCCCTAGTTAGTGGAGTTTAGTCCCCCTTACTCTTTTACATGGTTGGTATGCAAAAAGTGATGTATTTTTCATTAATATTTGTATGTGAATACAATTACATTTACACCACAAATATACTTGTTCTTTCTACATCCTGGCTCACCAGCCTATGTATATTTGTATTTACATTTACGGTTGGGGTTCGGCTTAGGGTTATTACATTTCACTGCCCCTTATTTATGCACTATCCTCAGTGCAATATATACAAATATACAACCAAAAATTCAAAAATCCTCTAAAAGATATGGCTATTCTTCCTGCATAGAATCCTCATGCTCCCAAGTTGCAACTTCAGGGTTGTACTAGGTCCATTGGACCTTTACTAGATCTATGGCTCAATTCCAGAGCTGCTTGATATTCCGGTCCAGTATGCACATGAGATGCACTTGAAAAGCGCCTTCTTACTCCATCTGAATCACATTCCAATCAATGATATGATTAGCATCATGTATATACTTTTTGAGAAATGATACATGGAATACATTATGAATAGACATTGATACAGGGAAGGAAATCATGTATGCTACAAACCCAATCCTCTCTAGTATTTTAAATGGCCCACAATAATGAAGTGCCAAATTTGAACAATTTCCCAACTTTAGGGAACTTCTGTTGGCCTTTAATTTCAAGAATACATAGTCTCCCACTTTAAATTATGTTTGAGTTCTTCCCTTATCAACATATCTCTTCTTCCTATCTTGAGCAACCTTTAAATTCTATTTTATTTTCAACATTTGCTCTTCCATTTCCTTGAGTAATTTTAGCCCAACCACTGCTCTATCTGCTAGGTTGTCCCAACTTACAAATGTTTTGTAGCTTCTGCCATAAAGTGCCTCACATGGGCTCGTCTTTAGAGATGCTTGGTACCCATTGTTATAATCAAAATCTACTAAGTGTAGGTAGTCTTCCCATTTTGACGTTTATTCATCACATAAATCCTCAACGTATTCTCAATCACTTGATTCACCCTCTCTGTTTGTCCATCTGATTCTGGATGATAAGTTGTGCTAAAATTCAAGTTTGTTCCAAATCTCTTAAATCACCCTTTCCAAAAAATTGATGTAAATTTTGGATCTCTATCAGACATAATTGTATTGGGTATACCAAGCAGTCGAGCAAATTCTCTCATATAAATATCAACAATGTTGACTACCTTGTAAGTGAGCTTTACTAGAATAAAATGGGTATCTTTAGTAAACTTATCCACCTCTACCTTGATAGAATCATGCTGCTTGTTTATTCTTGGTATCTTGGTGATGAAATCCATTGTTACGACTTCCCATTTCCACTCAGGAATGGGTATTGGCTGTAGAAAACCAACTGGGTGTCTATGCTCAGCCTTGACCTTTTGACACTCAAAACATTTGACAATGAAATAAACAACTTCTTTCTTCATTCCTGGACAATAATATTGGCTCTTGACAATTGCAAGAGTTTTCCGATAACCTGGGTGCCTAGCATAAGACACATTATGCATTTCTCTCAATATCATATTTTTCAATTCCTGGGAATTTGGTATATAAATTCTTCCCTTTTACATGAGAATTTTCTCATTTCCAAGCTTGTAGTCTTCAAGTTTCTACTGCAAAATACCTTGCTATAATTTTTTTATTATTTCCATGTATTGCAAATCTGATTTTGCATCCTTTAAGATTGTTTCTTTCAAATATGATTGGTACATGCTAATGGATGTAACATGCAACTCATGCACTCTTCTGCTAAGTGCATCAACCACCTTGTTCTCTTTCCCTTTGATATGCTTTATATCAAAGTCATATTCACTGAGAAATTATAACCACCTGCTTTGCCTGACATTTAAAGTTGGTTGTCCAAATAAATATTTTAGACCATTGTGGTATGTCCTCTGATGTAGCCGTGCCCACAAGCACGTCTGCTCACAGGAATTTCTCTTTCCTCTCAGCCCGAAGAACACTATCCAGTCCTTCTATTTCCCTATCGGGAAATCTGCACCCACAGAACTCTTTGTGCGATCCCCTCTCTTTGCTTATCAGGGAATCGGACTTCGCGACTTCGCGAGGTCAATGGTCGAGCGTTGGTGTTTCGAATCCCCAAAACCCGATGCAATTCAATGCTGACCCTTCCTTTACTCTATCGGGACTTCTCCTATCGCGATTTCGACACTCATGGTGTCGAGCAACTCGGTTCTCCGACTCCCGAGTCCCGATATGCCGAAATTCTGATATACTCGCAAGTTGACTTTTCCATGTCTCGTCACCTCATCGGGATTTCGGACTTCGCTGTATCGCAAATCCTGATGTCAATGTTTCGGGACTTCTTGCCACGAAACTCCGATAGCTCATGCCACCTATCCTCCACTTTGACCCTTGTGGCCCACACATTCCTCTTAGCCTTTTAGGATATTGCGCATCGCAGTTTCATGATTCCCATTGCAATGTTACGGAGTTTTGACCCACGAAACCCCGATATGCGAGTCCACCCGTAAATCCAATAGTCCTCGTGACTTGGATCTACAGTTCTGCCCCTCCTGAGCTTAGAACCTTCAGAGAATACGTCGTCGTATCTCCCCTTCACCTTTGTGAGATCTAACGGCTCACGAAATATCGTGGATTCTCCTCGGAGAATACCGACCGTTCGTTCCTTCCGATGAATTCTATGAAATGAACCAAGTACTCCTCCATGAAGATTTGTCCACTTGCACACTACTTGTGACACTTTTTTAAAACACTTCATGGCACAAACCCCCTGTGATTCTCTTGGCAATTACTCGAAGGTTCTATACCTCCTGAGCTTATCCCACGGCTTCAAGTTCTCTAAAATAAGCCTCTTGCTCGCACTCCTTGCGGAAAACTTTAAACACTTCAAGTGTTGAATACTTTCGACTCTGTGCACACATGCAACAACAGTCCTTCAATACTTTACCCAGGTTCGCAACCCTGAGACTTAGCTTTGCCTGCGCACTCCTTGCATGGATCATGTGCTTGTATGCACTCTTGGGATGGACAATAACAAAAGATAAACCACATGAGCCTTCTGTCAATGCACTCCTTGCGGACACTTCAACTGCACTCCTTGCAAGAATCCCCGGCTCAAATAGAGAAACAATTGAAACTCATTCCTACTTCCCTTCAGAATTCAAACTCAAACATGAAATCATATACACAACATGTAAAGCAAATGTAAAACAGGAAGCAAATATTCACGAGCATATCAACATCAATACATAGAGAATAGACACAAAACCATGAATTTGAATCAAGATCTTCTATTAATTCAAATATCTGAACATGGGTGTTCTTACACAACTCTCTGTATGCTCTTGCTCTTCCTGGATTGATAATATTACAATACACAATGAGGGTGTCTATATCCCGTTTCCCTCTTGCACTCTACAACTGTCTAATCTAGAAATTAAATTCTATCTACTTTCCATTAACTATCTTAAATTCCTTCTACCTATGAAGGATGAGAGCTAAAGGCTCAAGGTCCATTTACAATATACAAGTGCGCTTCGTTAAATTTCCACATTAATGTTCGTGCAACAACTTCCAAGGTGATTTCAAAATTTGTGCTGGCGCTTGTCCAACTATCTTCTGCTTTCGCGCTGGCTCGCTTGATATCGGAGATGCTTCTGCATCATACTCCCTCACTTGAAAACTTTCATGGGCTCCTGTCCATGAGATCCTGCATGGTCTGTCCATGCTTCTGTATTTCCGCTTTAGTCTCATAGCTAGCATCTTCAACTGGATGATTCTTCCACTTGACCAAATACTCAATGTATTCTTTCCTTCTGGTCTTTTTACTGACTCTCTTGTCCAGTATGCATTTCATCTGCGGCTTCTCTACAACTGGCATCTGCTTCATCCACTGGATCAATGGCTGCTCAGTCCCATCTCCTGCTTCCTCATCTCTATATGGGTACAAATCTGAGACATTGAATATCGAAGAAATTCCGATCCCATCGGGTAATTCAATCTCGTAAGCATTCGCCCCAAATTTCCTCAAGACCCTACATGGCCCGATTTTCTTCATCTTCAATTTATTATATGGCCCCCTCGAGAACCTTTCTTTTCTCAAATGTGCCAGAACCAAATCACCAACTTCAAACTGAAGTTGTCTTCGATGTTGATCAAATCTGCATTTATATTCATGACTTGAATCCATCAGTCGCTGCTTCACCTGGCTGTGAAGTTCTTTCATCGCCTCTGTGAATTCTTCTGTACTAGCGCTACTAGTCGCATTCTATTCTGAATCCCTCAGTTCAAAAATTCCCCTTGGCTACATGCCATAAACAACCTAAAATGGACTTTGTCCTGTGCTCCGATTCACTAAGTCGTTATAAGAAAACTTTGCCTATGGCAATATATGGTCCCACTGGCTATGGTGCTCCGTCACCAAGCTTCTCAAAAATTCTCCCAGACTTCTGTTCACCACCTCTGTCTATTCATCCATCTGAGGATGATACGCTGAACTAAACAACAGGTTAGTTCCCAGCTTCTTCCATAAGGTCCTCCAAAAATTCCCTATGAACTTCGTATATCGATCAGAAACTATACTTCTCGGAAAACCATGAAGTCGAATGACCTCCTTGAAAAATAGGTTCGCGATGTGAGTCACATCACTAGTCTTCTAACATGGAATGAAGTGTGCCATCTTGGAAAATCTATCTACTACCACAAATATTGAATCAACACCTCTTTGTGTTCTTGGCAATCCCAATACAAAATCCATGCTAATTGCATCCCACGACCTCTCTGGTATGGGAAATGGTTGATAGAATCCCACATTCTGCTTCCTTCCCTTTGAATGCTAGCAAATTCTACATCTGTCAACGAATCTCTTGACATATTCTCGCATTCCCAACCAAAAATATGACTCATTCAGCTTCGCGAATGTTTTTTCATGGCCAAAATTCCCTGCCAATCCTCCACTGTGTTTCTCCTTCAACAAGTTCTCCCTCATGGAGCATTTCAGAATACACAGTTGATTACCTTTGAACAATAATCCTTCCTGGATCATGTACTCGGACCATTGGCTTCTATCTTTGAGAACTGGATTCTCAGCTGCTTCATATGCTTCTCCAAAATCTGGATCATCTGTGTACATGTTCCTGAGATCATCAAAACCCAATGTTTTGACTCGAAACTCCTGCAACAACAAACACTTCCTGCTCAAAGCATCATTTGTTAGCAGTACCAGAAATACGCTTAATCACAAAAGTGAAATTCTGCATATACTCAACCCATTTAGCATGTTTTTGATTCAACTTCTCCTGTTGAGTCACAAACTGTAGTGCATGATTATCACTATACAATACAAATTATTTCGGGATCAAGTAATGCCTCAATTTCTTCAATGTCTGTATGATGGAATATAACTCCTTATCATAAGTGGAGTACTTCAATTTTGCTTCATTCAACTTCTCGCTGAAGTATGCGATTGGCCTGTCTTCCTGACTCAAGACTGCCCCAACTGTGAATTCACTTGCATCACATTTCACTTGAAATGTCTTCTGGAAATCCAGCAACACCAAAATCGGTTGTTCCGTAATCTTCCTCTTCAACAGGTTAAAACTCTTCTCAGCTTCTTCAATCCAGTGAAAAGACTTATGCCACTTCTTCACTGTGTCCATCATCGCTGTGCTAATTCCACTGAAATTCCCGATGAACTTCCAGTAGAAACTAGCCAATCCGTGAAAACTTCTCACCTCGAAGATATTCTTCGGTGATGGCCAATTCTTGATCACGTCCACCTTATCTGGATCCATCCTCAACTCATTCGCTGAAATAACAAATCCCAAGTAAATGAGCTCTGTCTTCATGAATGAGGACTTCTTCATATTTATCAACAGCTTCTCCTGCTATAGCTTCTGCATCACTATAGCCAAATGCTTTAGATGCTTTGCCACTATTTTACTGTAAACTAGTATGTCATCCAGATACACAATGACAAATTTTCTGATGAACTCCCTCAGGACTTCTTTCATCAACCTCATGAAGGTACTGGGTGCATTTGTTAAGACAAATGGAATAACAAGCCATTCATACAACCCTTCATTTGTTTTGAATGCTGTCTTCCATTCATCACCTTCTCTCATGCGAATCTGATGATAACCGCTTTTCAAATCTATCTTTGAAAAATACTTTGCTCCGCTCAAGCAATCCATCAGATCATCCATGCTCAGCAATGGAAATATGTACCTGATGGTTATCTTATTTATTTCCCTCAAGTTAGTACACATCCTCCAACCTCCATATTTCTTCGGACTGAGTACTGTTGGAACAACACATGGACTCAAGCTTTCCTTGACTAAACCTTTGTCCAATAACTCCTAGACTTGTCTTTTAACCTCTTCATTCTCTTGCGGCGTCAATATGTACATGACTTTGTTTGGCAAACTGGCTCCTGGTATGAGATCAATATGATGACTCACACTTCTAATCGGTGGCAACGAAAGAGGTAATTCATCCACTACAATGTCAGTGAACTCTTCCAGCAGTTCCTGAACCTCATCTGGTAAATCATCCACTCTTGTGCTAGTCAGAACAATCTTCGGTTTCTTGACCACAAAGAACTGTGTATCCTCCTTCTTCTTCACTTCCGTAAGAAGTTCCTTCCCACTCATGAGAAGTACTGTGTTGCTTACTTCTGGCTTCACCTTCTTATTCTTTATCGGAAGCAACATGTGTGTCCTCCCATTCTTCTCCAGGGTGTATGTGTTCATTCTACTATCATGAATCACATTTCTGTCATATTTCCATGGTCTACCCAACAATAGATGACAAACATCCATAGGAATGACATCACACAAAATCTTATCATTATATCCTCTTATCTTGAATTCAACTAAGAATTGTTTAGTAACAGTTACCTGGTGTCCTTTCTGTAGCCACGAAACTCTGTATGGGCTTGGATGATCAGTTGTCTCCAGCTCTAGCTTCTCTACCATATCTGTAGATACGAGATTATCTATGCTACCACTGTCTACAATGACCTTACATACCCTGTCCTTGGTCTTGCAAGCAATCCTAAAAAGTCTGGTCCTTTGGACTGAACTCTCCACCTCCTTCTCGGGTGTCAAAAGGACTTTTCGCATCATGAGCGATCTTTCACCTTCAGTGTCTTCTGCCTCAACATCTCGCCTCTGTGCCTTGGCGATGTGAGCTTCTCCAATGTCCTTCTTTTTCTCTGGACACTCATAAGACTTGTGTCCATTCTTCCCACATGTGAATCATGTGATTACTCCACCTCTTCCTCTTCCTCTGCCTCTAGTACGAGGAAAAGTGTTGTTATCAGCATAATCTCCTCTTTGCTCATTATGCTACCCTCTCTGTTCAGCATATGGCCCACGCTGTGAGGTTCCACCTCTCTCAATTTTACCCCAAGGTTTCTTAAATTCCTCCTTGGGATTCTGGTATCTGTCCTGGGCAACTGAATTGCCTTTGGGCTGACTTCTTCCTTAGCCCCTCTGACTCTGCTTTCGACTTAGCTTCTCTTCTGCTTTCAGAGCCATCTAATAAGCATCTTCCACCATTCGGATGGTTACCATGCTCATCTCGTCCTGAATGTCATATCTCAGGCCATTCATATATCTGGCAACCTTCTCATCATTTCTCTCCCAATGACCTGCCCTGATGTTCATTCTATAGAATTCCTCAGTATATTCTTTCACTGTCATCAACTTCTATCTCAGGTTCTACATCCTCCTGAACAAAGTAATTTGGTAGTCCCTGGGGATGAATTTCGCCTTCATCTTCGCGATCATCCTATCCCAGCTCTTAATCTTCTGCTTGCCCTTGCAGCATCTGTCAGCTTGTAGCTCATCCCACCACAATGCTGCATGTCCCTTCAGTCTGGTGACATCGTGCTTGATCTTCTTGTCTTCTTCGATATCTTCATAGTCGAAGTATGTGTCTAGAGCTCTAATCTAGTCTAGAAGCTCCTCTGCATCCAAGTTTCCCTCGTAAACTAGAATGTCCATCTTTTCTCTTGCACCCATCCTTGCAATAGCTTTGATCAAACGCTCGTTTGATGCATCTTCAGCTGCAACTTCTTCTTCACGTTCAACCTAAACTTCAATTTCAGAATCACTGAGATCCTCGGCATTGGCTGTGCATCTCTGTGCTGTTTCCATGTCTTTGAGTCTAGCTCGTAGATCTCGCATTTGCCTCTCCATGGATGGATCTGCCATCTGCCTGCCTCTTCTTCTTGACATTTCCCTATCCTCTGGATTAGGTGATTACCTATCTCTTCTCAGTGGCATGGTGAATTCTCTTCTCTGCTACAGAAAGCAAAGAATCTTTCTGCGCTCTGATACCAAACTGATGCAGCCGCACCCACAAGCACATCCGCTCACAGGATCTTCTCTTTCCTCTCGGCCTGAAGAACACTATCCGATCCTTATATTTCCCTCTAAGGAAATCTGCACCCACAGAACTCTTCGTGCGATCCCCTCTCTTTGCTTATCAGGGAATCAGACTTCGCGACTTCGCGAGGTCAGTGGTCGAGCACTGGTGTTTCGAATCCCCGAAACTCGATGCAAGTCAACGCTGACCCTTCCTTTACTCTATAGGGACTTCTCCTATCACAATTTAGGCACTTGCGGTGTTGAGAAACTCATTTCTCCGAATCTCGAGTCCCGATATGTCGAAATTCCGATATACTCACGAGTTGACTTTTCCATGTCCCATCACCTCGTCGGGATTTCAGACTTCGCTATATCGCGAATCCTGATGTCAATGTTTCGGGACTTCTTGCCATGAAACTCTGATAGCTCATGCCACCTATCCTCCACTCTGACCCTTGTGGCCCACACTATCCTCTTAGCCTTTCAGGATATCGCGCATCACGGTTTCGCGATTCCCGTTCCAATGTTACGGAGTTTCGACCCACGAAACCCCAATATGTGAGTCCACACGTAAATCCAATGGTCCTCGTGACTTGGTTCTATAGTTCTTCCCCTCCTAAGCTTAGAAACTTAAGAGAATATGTCACTATATATCCCCTGCACCTCTGTGAGATCTAACGGCTCATGGAATATCGTGGATTCTCCTCAGAGAATACCGACCGTCCGTTCCTTCCGATGAATTCTGCGAAATGAACCAAGTACTCCTCCATGAAGATTTGTCCACCTGCACACTACTTGCAACACTTGTTTAAAACACTTCACAGCACAAACCCCCTGTGGTTCTCTTGGAGATTACTCGAAGGTTCTATACCTCCTGATCTTATCCCACGGCTTCAAGTTCTCTAAAAGAAGCCTCTTGCTCGCACTCCTTGCGACAACCTTCAAACACTTCAAGTGTTGAATAATTTCGATTTTGTGCACACCTGCAGCAACAATCCTTCAATACTTTACTCAGGTTCGTAACCCTGAGACTTAACTTGGCCTGCGCACTCCTTGCATAGCTCCTGTGCCTGTATGCACTCTTGGGATATACGAGAACAAAAGCTAAACAACCTGAGCCTTCTGTCAACGCACTCCTTGCGGACACTTCAACTACACTCCTTGCAGGAATCCTCGGCTCAAATAGAGAAACAATTGAAACTCATTCCTACTTCCCTTCAGACTTCAAACTCAAACATGAAATCATATACACAACATGTAAAGCAAATGTAAAATAGGAAGCAAATATTCATGATCATATCAACATCAATACACAAAGAATAGACACAAAACCATGAATTTGAATCAAGCTCTTCTATTAATTCAAATATCTGTACATGGGTGTTCTTACACAAATCTCTGTATGATCTTGCTCTTCCTGGATTGATAATATTACAATACACAATGAGGGTGTCTATATCCCATTTCCCTCTTGCGCTCTACAACTGTCTAATATAGAAATTAAATTCTATCTACTTTCCATTAACTATCTTAAATGCCTTCTACCTACTAAGGACGAGAGGTAAAGGATCAAGTTCCGTTTACAATATACAAGTGCGCTTCATTAAATTTCCACATTAATGTTCGTGCAACAACTTCCAAGGTGATTTCAAAATTTGTGATGGCGCTTGTCCAACTGTCTTCCACTTTCGCGCTGGCTCGCTTGATATGGGAGATGCTCCTGCATCATCCTCAACTCAAACCTTTTTCCCATGAGGTAGTACCTCCACATTTTCAAGGCATTCACTATGGCTTCCAAATCCAAATCATGAGTAACATAATGCCTTTCATGCTCCTTTAACTTCCTTGGTTCATAACATACCACATACCCCTTTTAACTGAGTACTCCACCTAGCCCTTATTTGCATGCATCAATGCATATAATGAAGTTTTTATCTGGATCAACAATCCTTAGTATTGGAGCACTTGTTAATAACTGCTTCAGGTGTTGAAAACTCTTTTCACAATCCAAACTCCATTGAAAATTCACCCCATTCTTTTGCAAGGAAGTGATCGGGTGTGCAATATTTGAGAATCTCTCAATAAATATTCTATAGTAGCCTACAAAGCTCATGAATGATATGACCTCTATCACATTCTTTGGTGATGGCCATCCTCTAATGGCCTCAATATTTTTAGGATCTACTGCTATCCCTTCTCTGAAATGATATGCCCCAAATAATGAATTTGCTTCTGATAAAATGTGCACTTGCTTAATTTGGCATACAAATAATGCTCCCTTAATACCTGTAACACCATCCTCAAGTGTTTTTCATGCTCTTCCTTCGATTTAGAATATATAAAAATTTCATCTAAGAACACAATGACAAACTTATCTAAGTATTCTTTGAAAATACCATTCATTAAACACATGAAGACAACTGGTGCATTTGATAACCCAAATGGCACCATTGTGAACGCATAATGCCCATACCTTGTTTTGAAAGCAGTCTTGCTAATATATTCTTCTTTAATTCTTACCTAATGATACCCTGACCTGAGATCAACCTTGGAGAATATTTTTGCATCTTTCAATTGATCAAAGAGGTCATCTTTCCTTGGAAAATGATACTTATTCTTCATAGTTACCTTGTTAAACTTCTTGAAGTCCATGCAAAGTACTAATTTTCCATCCTTTTTCTTCACAAATAATACTAGGGCACCCAAAGGTGACACACTTAGGCATATATACCCCTTCTTCAGAATATTTTCAAATTGCATTTGTAACTCCTTCAATTCCGGTGTACTCATCCTATAAGGGATCTTGGATACTGGGGTTGCTCCAGGAATTAGATTGATGGAGAAATCAATATATCTTTTAGGGGGTAAACCTGGTATTTATTTAAATATATATTCAAACTATTTTAGGAATGCATAATATTCAATATTTGACACCTTATCTTTAGGTGTCTCTTCCATATGTACAACAAATATTTGACACCCTTTTCTGTAACTTTTCTTCAGCTGCAATGCTGAAATTTCTCTGATAGTTACCGCCTTGGGAATTCCCAAAAATGTCCTTAGGTTCCCATCCTCATCCCAAAAAGTAAATGCCTTATTATAACAATATATTATAGCATGGTTTTGTTCCAATCAATCCATACCAATTAAACAGTCATAGGAACCTAAAGGTAAGATGTTCAAATATTCCCTGGTTCTCAGTACATTCAAGTTCATTGGACATGCCTTAACCATCTCATCATTTTTTCTTTTAGCTCTAGTAGTTTAATGTTCCCAACCCAATATGTTTGGAACACTGAGTTTTTATGGAGTTTTATGTGTTTTTCTGGTTGAGGTATTTTGTCAAACACTTTGCAGATTTCTCTTCTTGAGTTGCTATAGGGTTTAATATTATGGTTTGTTTGAGTGTTTGCAGCAAGTAAATGATGTAGATACAACAATGGCATATACTTAACAAGATGAAATATCAACAAAACAAGAAATAACCATAAATACCTTAGATCTGATTTATTAATAATCTATCTCTGACCTCATACAAAATGGAGCAAATTTGTAACACGTCGAAGAGAATAGAGTGTATGGATGATAAATCCTCCAAGATACAAGTTAGATGAATATCCAGGCTTCCAAAATCCTCTCCAAGCTGAAGACCAAGTAACACTGAGGCCCAACTGATACCCACTGCTGTATGTGATACCCTCTCTAGTTGGATGCACACTTCCTAGTTGGTATGGTCCAAGGAAAATACAACCTCCTCTCTAATGGCCTCAAACCTCTGCAAAACTCTACAAGAAGATAGATCTAGTGATGGATATAGGATATGAGTAATCTCTAGGCTGTAGCACAATTGGGAGACCTCCCCACAACAATATCTCTAATACTGGTGTGCCCTCACTAGCTGAACATGCCAATAATTCAAGCTCCTTGAAGATGGCTTCCAAACCACTGAAACCAAGTGAAAAGATGTATATCGGGGGTAGGAAACCTCGATTCCAAAGATCCAGTCTATCAGAAAAGATATTCCCCTCAATAACCCAAGATCTCTAAGAATAGTGTGCCCTCCTCCAGTGGAAACGTGTCCCCCTGAATGATATATTGAATGGGATGAAGTAGCCACTCAATAAATGAAGAAAAAAGGTGCCCTGGGGATAAAAAGAATCTATTAAGTAAAATATCTCTAAGATATAGTGTCTACAACCCTCCACGAACTCCTCTGTCAAGATCAATGCATCCTAGCTCCACAAAAACCCTCCAAGTTGCGCCCTACTGCGTCAAGAGCTCCTGTAACTGAATAGTACCTACATTAGAATGGTGAAGGAGTAATATTTCACCTCTGTGACCAGGATTTGACCAGGTTGGGTGGGATATTTTACCACTAAGCTGATCTCTGGGGTTTGTTCAGTCAAAACCCTCAAAAACACAAGTTCATGGGCTCTCTAGCAAGAATCCAGACATCAAAATGATAATCAACATAATGAGAGAATAAAGGCACCTATCTCTCTTTTATACCCCTAGTTCACCTTGTCTCTCCAAGTGACTTTTACTTTATTTTATTATTAATTAATTAAATAACTTTAATTAAATAATTAACCATTTTACCTCTAAAAAGTGATTTATCCCTCCTTATGGATTCTCTAGCCACTAAAAGTAGCTTCTCATAATCCTATCCTGTAGTGCTCATCCTTCCAATTCCGATGAACTATTACACTAAGAGGTTTCTCCAAGTATTATGCCCAATACAACCTTAGTGAATTTAATTAAAATATAACCCAAAATAACTCAAAATTACGGAAATCGTCGGAATGAAACAAAACCAAAGCTATGTTGTGCGGAATGGATCCCAATGATGAAATATGATGAACAATGCAAATCGGGCCCAACAAAACCCTCAATAGCTCCTATAATCGCTATCACAACCATCTGGTTACTCTGGTCAACATAACACTCTGTAATATAATGATTTCCAAACGTAGGGACATTACAGGTACCCAACTACACCAACCAAGATTTTCCATGCTTGCTTCTTAGAAAATGCAATATTTCCACCATATTAGGATCTATATAACTATGAATATATCCTGAATCAGTTAAAATAACAATGGTTTGGTTGTTGAGATTACCTTCTACTTCAATCATATGTGACTGAAACTCAACTTGCTTGTTGTCCATGGTGGCATAGATCCTAGGTACATTTCTGCTCATGTCCTCCACTGTCTCAGCTTGCTGTACATTGTGAACAAACCTGAATTTATCACCTCTGTGAGGACAATCTATAAACATATGATCTCCCCCACAACCCAAACATTTAATAGGTGGTTTCCTTGGTCTTTTTCCCCCTATCTCAATCATTTTGGGGTCTCTAGAAGCTAGCCGTCCCTAAGGATTATTTCTGAATAATGGTTGCTTATCCCCTTTCTTCCTTTGTTCCATCTTGTTTTTCTTATTGTATTCCCAATCTTTTTGGAAAATTGGCCTTCCTTTATTTTGATCATAAAGGCATTTAGCTCTCCTTATGGTCTCCTCCAATGTTTTGGGAACATCATATTGTATCTTATCAGTGATGAATGATGGAAACCCACTCAAATACCTTTGAATCTTAATTGGCTCATCCTTTATGAAAGAAACATACTTTAGCAGTTCTAAAAACCTTCTTTCATATTCATCTATGGTCATGCTCGCCAACTTGAGTTCAAAGAACTCCTTCATTTTCTTGTCATAGTATCTCTTAGTCAAGTATTTCTTTTGAAAATACTTCTTGAATTCCTTCCAAGTAACATTTTTCCCATTAATGTGTTTCACATGCACAAATTGGTCCCACCACATGGATTCCTTTTCCTTTTCCTTGATAGATGGCAATTCTTCCCTCTGCGTAACATATTGTAACATACCCAACCACCCAGGCTGGGTCATTCCACTTAAAAATTTCATGCTATGATACCATATTGTAGCATCCCCAACCACCTGTAGGTGTATGCCACATGGAACTATTTCAGAACTATATACAAAAACTAAAGCATGCAGAAACTATGAAAATATACAGATTCATGCAAAATAATACTAGCAATACACATGCAACATACACAGGGAAAAACCCATAAGAAAAAATGCATAAATACAGTTGCAACATGTAATTTAACAGACAATTAATACTTATCTTTGATAGAAATACCACCAAATGTGTGTATACCTTCCACATTCCTCCCAACCATAGACCACACTGCTTGTAATCTCAACAATGGGTCACACCCGAGCTGGGACTAAAATCTACCAGGGAAAATGGATTACTAAGCCAGTCTAAGGTCTGTCCAACAACATAATTGCTACGTCCAAGGTGCCCAAATACTGGAAATAGCCTATAGTCTCTCATTCCCCACATGCCTGTCTGATGTAGACCCCCTATCCCTCCTAAGGGTTACGTGACGTCCCAATCAGGATCTCTGATTCTGGAGCCAGAATGACTCTCCTGGTTTCGAAATGGAACCTCTATCTCCAAGTCGATAGGCCCTTGTCTGTGTTTTCCTCTGCAAACCAACACTAGGCACAAGCCTCCACTCCACGTGACTACAGGCGTGACCCCTGGGTTTCCAATACAGGGAGTCCTTCGCCCCTCCAAGTCATGAAACCCCGATGAGGGCTAATGAAGGTTAGCTCCTCCCCTTTCCCAACTCACGTGACCACATGCTCGTGACCAAAAACTTTAACACAAAGGCGTGTCTGCTTCTCCAAGTCACGAACACAAAAATTGTGATGATGTGGGATCTACGACCGAGATCTCCCCTCGGTCGACGGTTGCGATCACTTCGACATTTCACATTTCGTGACTTCTCCCTTCACGAAGTCCATTTGTTCCTCCTCTCAGTCGTCAAAATTTTGAAACACTCCCTCACTGTAGATCAACGAATCTAAGCCTCCAAATATCCGATGATCTTGATCTTGTCTTGGTGAATCGCTATTTTGTGATTCGGGGTTTTGGGAGTCAAGGACCTCTGTCCTCCCAACTCGTGATAGCTGATATCACGAAATGGACCAATGGTCCAGATCTATTGGGGATCAACGATTTCTATCCCTCCTGAGTTTTGGGCATTGAAATGCCCTCGCCATTAACCTTCTCGTAGTTCCAGTTGATCCAACAACCTGTGGGATGTTGATGGTTCCTCCTCAAGGCTCTCCACAAACCATTCAAGTCTTCATGGGTTTTCCATCCTGGATGTACACACCATTAATTCTTGCACACTTGTCTCAAATCAAACGACTGCTGATTCTCCATTGTGATCTGACGGTCAATAACGCTCCTTCTCCTGAGCTCTTAGTCTCTCAGACTTAGAAAATCTTCTAAGTCCCTGAAGGTTTCAACCTTCGATTCTCCTGGGAAATGGGTTCTTGGATCTTGACAATACTTTATGAAGTGTTATTCCTCCTGAGCTTTGTTTGGTGCAGACTTCGATTTCTCATGCACTCCTTGCGTCTAAAGGATCTCGATAACTCAGATCCAAGGGGTTTCTCACAGAGAAATTCCTCCCTATCTCCTTGCCTTCCCCTCAGGCTCGATGCACACCTTGTAGATCTTCAAATGAAGAGAAACAATTGAAACTGAAAAAAAATACTAACATCCACAGTTCCATTCTCTCCTATATTGATTCAATCACTTACACATAAAAACATAATGGAATTGCAAACACTGTTCACACACCATGATTTGGATCAATTTTCCTTCTGTTATATTCACAAGTGCCAAAATGGCTACAAAATACATTCAATTTACAATCATTGAAAACTGAGATCTCCTGATAACTCGCAGTTCTCTTATGGTTAACTTCCCTCTATATCGCAGCTAACCCTATCTAGGCTTACCAAACCTCTATTTATCTCACAAGAATTTTTAGGGTTTCCCCTGCCTACTTATCTACTCTAAAACTTGATCTACTGGCTATCTTAGACCAGTTTCAATCCAGGGTCGTAATGAAAAATCCTACTTTGCTTGCGATTTCCAAAACGTGCCTCAAAGGGTAAATTTTGGCACTGGTTCAAGTGTGCCTCCAAAGGTAAATTCTGGTGCTAAGTTAAGGCAAATTTCAAAATCGTCTACAACTGCTAACGTTGAAGTTCTAGAAGAACTCCCATGTGATGAGTGGTCCTGCCTCTGCGCGCTTGCCAACAATTCTCCCGCATCATACTCCCCTTGACAAAAATTCATGGACTCCTGTCCATGAGCTCTTGCACTGATTTTCCCAGCTTTTGGATGGCAACTTCATTTTCCCAATTGGGATCTTCGATTGGGTGTCCCTTCCATTTGACTAGATATTCAAAATAGGTTTTCCTTCTAGTCTTCTTGTCAATCCTTTGATCCACAATTTTCTCCATCTGTGGATTTTCTACCACAGGCATCTGTTTCTCCTATTGAATATTTCCTTGATCTTATGATCCTTCAGTGTCATATTTCCTATAAGGATACATGTCTGAAACATTGAATATGGGAAAAATTCCCACACCATCAGGCATCTCAATCTCATGGGTGTTTGCATCAAACTTCCTTAAGATCTTACAGGGTTCTATATTCTTCATCTTCAACTTGTTATATGTTCCCCTAGGGAACCTTTCCTTCCTGAGATGTGCCAAAAATCGATATCCTACTACAAATTCAAGTTCCTTGCGATGTTGATCAGCTCTGTGCTTGTATTTCTGGTTAGAACTCTGCAACAATTCTCTGATTTGGCTATGGAGTTTCTACATTTCAACAACAAAATCTTCTGCTCTAGCGCTTCTGATCTCACCCCGTTCCAATTCTCTCAACTCAAAAACTCCCCTGGGTTGCATTCCATATAGTATTTGGAATGGGCTCCTTCCAGTACTCCTGTTTGGTGAGTCATTGTAGGCAAATTCTGCTTGTGGTAGAATTTGATCCCACTGATTATGATGCTCTGTGACTAAACTCATTAAATTTCCCAAAATTTTGTTTACCACCACAGTCCATCCATCTGTTTGAGGGTGATAAGCTGAGCTAAAGGACAAATATGTCCCCATCTTCTTCCATAACATCCTCCAAATGTGGCCAATAAATTTTGTGTCTCTGTCCGAGACAATGCTCCTGGGTAGGCTGTGAAGTCTCACAACTTCTTTGAAAAACAGATTTGCAACATGTGTTGCATCACTGGTCTTCTGGCATGGGATGAAATGTGCCATCTTTGAAAACCTATCCACTACAACAAATTTGGAATCAAATCCCCTTTGTTTCTTTGGCAATCCCAACACAAAATCCATGCTTATTGCATCCCAAGGCCTCTCTGGTATTGGCAATGGTTGATACAATCCAGTGTTCCGTCTTTTCCCCTTTTCATGTTGGCAGATTCTACATCTGTTCACAAATTTTATCACCTCTGTTCTCATACCCGACCAATAATATGAACTGCTCAACTGTGCAAACGTTTTATCATGGTCGAAATGTCCAGCCAATCCTCCACTGTGATTCTCCTTCAGAAGATTATCCCTCATTGAGAATATTGGTATGCACAATTGACTTCCTCTGAACAACAGTCCTTCTTGAATCATGTACTCTTCCCACTGACTTCTATCTCTCAATACAGGGTTTGTACATGCTTCATATACTTCCTTGAAGTTTGTATCATCACAATACATATCCTTAAGGTGTTCAAACCCTAAGGTCTTCACCTTGAATTCCTGCAGAATTAAACATCTCCTACTTAATGCATCAACAACCTTGTTAGCATTTCCAACAATATGTTTTATGACAAAAGTAAAATTCTGCATAAACTCAACCCATTTCTCATGCCTTTAATTCAATTTTTCCTGCCTGGTTATGAATTATAGGGCTTGGTTATCGCTGTACAAGACAAATTCCTGTGGGACAAGATAATGTCTCCAATTCTTCAAGGATTGAATTATGGAATAAAATTCCTTGTCATATGTGGAGTACTTCCTCTTGGTCTCGTTCAACTTCTCACTGAAATAGTCAACAGGTCTGTTATCCTAACTCAAAACTGCTCCTATTGCAACTCCACTTGCATCACATCTTACCTGAAATCTCTTTTCAAAATTTGGAAAGACCAGAATTGGTCATTCTGTTATCTTCTCCTTCAGTATATTGAAGCTCCTTTCAGCCTCCTTTGTCCACTTAAATGAATTATGCTTCTTCTTCACTGTATCCATCATTGGTGCACAAATTCCATTGAAGTCTCTGATGAACTTCCTATAGAATCTCGCTAATCCATGGAAGCTCCTTACCTCGAACATGCTTCTTGGTGACGACCATTCTCTGATCGCTTTCACCTTCTCTAGATCCATCTTCATTTCATTTGAAGAGATCACAAAATCCAAGTAAATGAGTTTTATCTTCATAAAAGAGGACTTCTTCATATTTATCATCAACTTCTCTTGCTGTAGCCTTCTCATTACTAGCGTTAGGTGTCTCAAATGCTCCTCTTTATTCTTGCTAAAGATCAATATATCATCCAGATATACAACCACAAATTTTCCAATGAAATCTTTCAGAATTTCATTCATCAGCCTCATAAAAGTGCTTGGGGAATTTGTTAAGCCAAATGGCATAACCAACCACTCATACAGACCTTCATTTGTCTTAAAGGTTGTTTTCCATTCATCACCTTCTCTCATACTGATCTGGTGATATCCACTTTTGAGATCTATATTAGAAAAGAAATTTGCTCCACTTAAGCAATCCATTAAATCATCCATTCTCGGTAAAGGAAATCTATACCTGATGGTGATCTTGTTGATGGCTCTCGAGTCTGTGCAAATTCTCCATCCTCCATCTTTCTTTGGACTCAACATAGTTGGTACTGCGCATGGGCTCAAACTCTCTCTAACCAAACCCTTGTCTAGTAACTCTTGGACTTGGCTCTTTACCTCTTCATTCTCTCGAGGTGTCAATCTATATTCTTCTTTGTTCGACAGACTTGATCCTGGTATCAAGTTGATATGATGACTAATACTCTTGATGGGTGGAAATGAGTTTGGCATCTCATCCACCACTATATCAGCGAAATTATCCAACAATTCCTGAACTTCCTCAGGAAAATCATCCATTGATGTACTTGTAAGGATAAATCTGGGTTTCCTTACCACAACAAACTACATCTCCTTCTCTTCCTTGACCTCTTTCAGGAGTTCCTTCCCACTCATGAGAAGTATGATGGTGTTGGCTTCCTCTTTCAGTCTCTTCTCCTCTATTGGCAACCAACATATGTGTTCTACCATTCTTCTCCAATGTATAGGTATTTTTCCTCCCATCATGAATGACGTTTTGTCAAACCACCACGGTATTCCCAATAGAATATGGCATACGTCCATGGGAATTACATCACATAGGATTTCATCTTTATAACCTCCTATTTTAATCTCAACCAGGAATTGTTTAGTAATCATTACCTGGTGTCCTTTTTGCAACCATGAGACCTTGTATGGATTTGGATTGCAGTTTTCTTGAACTCCAATTTCTCCACCATCTCTGTGGATACTAGGTTGTCAGTGCTCCCACTGTCAATGATCACCTTACATACTTTGTCCTTAGTCTTGCAAGCTGTCCTGAAGAGACTATTTCTCTGCACTAGATTTTCAATTTCTGCCTCTGGTTTTAAGAGATTTTTTCTCAACATTAGGGATGCTCCATCCTCTGCTCTTTCTGCTTCAACATATCTTCACCATGCTTCTGAAATGTGAGCTTCTCTTCCTTCCTTCTTCTTTTTGGGACATTCCCAAGACATGTGCCCTATATTTCCACATGCATAACATCCTATTCCTCCTTTGCCTCTTTCTCTAGGAGGGTTTCTTCAACCATCCTGTCTTCCTCTGGAACGTCCTCCTCATTCTGAATGATGGTGTAGTTTCTTAGCCTTATCCTAAGGATTGTGCACTCTGTCATGGGTAAATCCCTTGTTCTTGGTTGGGACTAATATTTTACCTCTTCCTCGCTGGTTTTGTTTTCTGGCCAGCTTCTCCTCTGCCTTCAGTGTAACCTGATAAGCATCCTCCACGGTTTTTACTGACATCATACTGATCTCATCCTGGATTTTGTATCTCAGGCCATTTATATATCTGACAATTTTTTATTCATCTCTCTCTCTTTGTCCAGTTCTGATGTTTAGTTAGTAGAACTCCTCAGTGTACTCCTTAATTGTCATCCCTTTCTATCTTAGGTTCTGTAGTTTCCTGAACAGATTGATTTAATAGTCCTTAGGTATGAACTTAGCCTTCAACTTGGCCACCATTTTGTCCAAACTCTTTATCCCCTACTTGCCTTTACTTCTCCTCTCAGCTTGCAGTTCATCCCACCACAACGCTGCATGCCCTTTTATCCTGGTGGCTGCCTGCTTCACCTTCTTCTCCTCATAGAAATCTTCATAGTTGAAGTGTTTGTCCATGGATCTTATCCAATCCAACAATTCTTCAACATATAGATTCCCCTCATACATGGGAACCTCTATCTTAGCTCTGCCTCCCAACCTAGAAACTGCTCTCAACAAACGTTCTTCTGCAACCTCCTCTCCTGCAACTTCTTCAACCTCAACCTCTTCACTTTCTGCATCACTGAAGTCTCCAATGTCTGGTGCTCTTCTTTGCACTGCTTCCATTGTTTCCAATCTGGCACGAAGTTCTTGCATCTCCTTCTCTACAACACGTTTGGATAAAGGTGCCTCTCCTCGTCTCCTTGGTGGCATTGTGTTGACTTATTGTGACACACAGAGTAAAACTTTGAGTTCTCTGTCTCCCCTCTCTTCTCTTTCTCTTTCACCTGAAGTCTACAGATGAAGAATTTATGCTCTGATACCACCTGATGTAGACCCCCTATCCCTGCTAAGGGTTGCGTGACCTCCCGGTCAAGATCTTTGATTCTGGATCTGGAACGACTCTCCTGGTTCTGAACTGGAACCTCTATCTCCAAGTCCACAGGCCCTTGTATGTGTTTTTCCTACGCAAACCAACACTAGGCGCAAGCCTCCACTCCATGTGACTGCAGGTGTGACCCTGGGCTTAACTAAAAAAAAATGTGTCACGTTTCAGGACCTTGGGATTTCCAATACAACGCGTCCTTGGCCCCTCCAAGTCCCAAAACCCCGATGAGGGATAATGGAGGTTATCTCCTCCCCTTTCCCAACTCACTTGACCATATGATCATGACCAAAAAAATTTCCACGAAGGCTCATATGACTCCTCCAAATCACGAACACTGAAATCGCGATGACACGGGATCTACGGCCCAAATATCCTCTTGGACGACGATTGCGATCACTTTGGCGTTTCACATTTTGTGACTTCTCCCTTCACGAAGTTCGTCGTTCCTCCTCCTGGTCGTTGAAATGATGAAACACTCCCTCGCTGCAGATCAACGACTTTAATCCTCCGAAGATCTGACGGTCCTGATCTTGTCTTGGTGAATCACTATTTTGTGATTCAGGGTTTTGGGAGTCAAGGACCTCTGTCCTCCCAACTCGTGATAGCTGATATCATGAAATGGACCAATGGTCTAGAACTATTGGGCATCGACGATTGTTATCCCTCTTGAGTTTTGGGTGTTGAAATTCCCTCGCCATTAACCTTCTCGCAGTTCCACTTGATCCAACGGCTTGCAGGATGTCGATGGTTCCTCCTTGAGGCTCTCCACCATCTGTTCAAGTATTCAAGGGTTTTCCCTCCTAGATGTACGCAATGTTAACACTTGTGCACTTGTCTCAAATCAGAAGACTGTTGATTCTCCACCGTGATCTAACAATCAATAACGCTCCTTCTCCTGAGCTCTTAGTCTCTCAGACTTAGAAAAGTTTCTAAGTCCCCAAAGGTTTCGACCTTCGCTTCTCCTGGGAAATGGGTTCCTAGATATTGATAACACTTTCTGAAGTGTTATTCCTCCTGAGCTTTGTCTGGTGCAGAATTCGATTTCCCATGCACTCCTTGCATCTAAGGGATCTCGATAACTCATATCCAAGGGGTTTCTCACAGAGAAATTCCTCCCAATCTCCTTGCATTCCCGTCAGGCCCGATGCACACCTTGTAGAGCTTCAAATGAAGAGAAATAATTGAAACTGAAAAAAAAAGACTAACTTCCACAGTTCCATTCTCTCCTATTTTGATTCATTCACTTACACATAAAAACATAATGACAGGAAATTGCAAACACTATTCACACACCATGTATTTGGATCAATTTTCCTTCTGTTATATTCACAAGTGCCAGAATGGCTACAAAATACATTCAATTTACAATCACTGAAAACTGAGATCTCCTGCTAACTCGCATTTCTCTTATGACTAAATTCCCTTTGTATTACAACTAACCCTATTTGGGCTTACCAAACTTCTATTTAACTCATAGTGATTTTTAGGGTTTCCCCTGCCTACTTATCTACTCTAAAACTTAATCTACTAGCTATCTTAGAACAGTCCCAATCTAGGGCCATAATGGAAACTCCTGCTCCACTTGCGATTTTCAAAACGTGTCTCAAAGGGTAAATTTCAGCACTGGTTCAAGCGTGCCTCCAAAGGTAAATTTTGGCACTAAGTTAAGGAATATTTCAAAATTGGCTGCAACTGCCAACGTTGAAGTTCTGGAATAAATCCCATGTCTTGAGTGGTCCTGCCTTTGCTGTGCTTTCCAATGATGCTCTTGTATCACTATCCCACCCCAAGAAGTGTGCCACTTCTCTTCTCAACAATCCTTCAATTTCCTCACTCCCCTTCTGGGGATTCAACAACATGCTAGATGGGAAGTCTTAGAGCCTTGTAGTTATTGCCCAGTGCACCAAGGAAAATTTTTGAGTAGTTTCTCTCCTAGAGAAAACTACTCACGAGACTGACAACCCACTTCTTCGACATAGAAAAACTATAACCTAGAGAGAATTCCTATGGCTGACAACCCACTTCTTTGACCATAGGCATGACAACCCACCTCTTGAACCTGCATTCAACCCAGATTTCCCTTTGTCCACAACACAAATATTCCCAAGTACCAGTCTCGTGATGGAAGTATCAGAGTTCAGATGGTAGGAGAGAATAATGGACAATGCTCCAGCTCTTAAACTATCCATGCACATGCACGGTGATGACAACAACAAAGTTCGACTAATGTACAATATTGGCTTGGGTAATGTACAGGTACACTACCTGTAACATACCCAGCCACCCACAGGCTGGGGTATGCTACCTTCAAGCCCACCCTTGGACTTCTTTATCTTACCGATACCTTTTTAAAATTTAAGGATGCATAAAAGGAAAGACTTTAACGACATGCACAACAATAGTCAACAAGCATGCATAGTCTAAAGATTCAATTAAATGATAATTAATTATACAGTGGAAATACATTCATATACATGCAATTGATACCATAACATAGAGCACTTATCTTTATGAAAGATGACACCAACTATATGCAGACCAAGGACGTTCCACCCAATTGTAGACACTACTATTCCAAATATCAACAAAAACGTCATCCCTGAGCCAGGGCTATGAATCCACAAGGATGGTTCTAGAGTGTTACCTGGCTTCCCAAACCAGTCAGCACCCAAGATGTCACAGGATTCCCATCTCTCACACCAATCCAAGTACCCAACTCTCTTCTACCCAGCTTGCACCACCAGAGAGAATGAACCGCTAGCCTTCTCTGCCATGCAGTCCCTCAGGCAGTCCTTCTCCTTAATTCGGGCTCTAGTGAAACTGGTCTAGAATCTCAATGCTGAAACTCTCAAGGATTGCAGTTGTGAGAAACGCTGGACACAGGCCAATGCATCTCAGACATGCAGGCCTCAAATCATGGCTGGATCACACCAGGGACCACTACAACCAACTATCCCATGGATAATATTCAGTAGTTTGGTTCCCTTTCCCAAGACAAGATGCAGATGAGGATGGATTAATGAATGGGTGAGTGAGTGCATGAAATTGCATGAGGGAAATGAATGAACGTACAGGAAATCAACAAACAAGCCATCACTCGAACCCCCCCATTAGACCAGAGGCAGGTTTAAGTAACTTCGTGGGGAATCAAGAACCTCCTGGCCTTCTCCAAGAAGCTCATGTAACCGATCCCCTCCCTTAGGAAAAAGGGTAATTAACATAGGAATAAACACTTAGCCCCTCAAGCCCCCTCTCTTGTGGAATCATATCCCCCTAACTCTAGTCCTTGTCTGTCTAGCAACCAACGATGTGTTTATTATTAATAATGATAGAAAAAATTACATGTCTTGGGTACACTAGCCTTTTAATAATTGCTTGGGCACCCTGGCCTCTCATAATTTTAACAATACATTATTTAAAATAGGGGTTCGAAACCCGGGGTGTTACATCCCCTCCCCCTTATCTTGGCACTATCCTCAGTACATATACAAAATAGACATCAAAATCTCAAATTTATTCAAAAAGCTGCGTGTACTCTGCCCACATGGCATATTCATGCTTCCAGGTAGCATCTTCAGGACCGTAGCAGGTCCATTGAGCTTTTACCAGCTCTATAACTCGATTTCGGAGCATTTTGACTTTTCTGTCCAATACCCGCACTGACTGAACCTGAAAATATCCCTCCGTCTCTACCCGAATAAGATGCCAATCAATAACATGGTTAGGGTCATGTACATATTTCTTTAGTAAATATACATGGAATACATTGTGCACATTCATGGAAGCAGGAAATGCAAGCACGTATGCAACTAATCCTATTCTATCCAATATTTCAAATGGACCACAGAATCTGGATGCCATCTTTGTATAACTACCCAATTTCAAAGAGATTTTCTTGGGCTTCACTTTCAAAAGTACATGCTCCCCTACTTTAAATTCTCTAGCAGCTCTATTCTTGTTTGCATAGAATTTCTGTCTATCCTGAGCTGCCTTTAAATTCTGCTTGATCTTAACCACCTGGTCTTCCATGTCCTTAAGCAACTCCGGCCCAAGTACCACTCTATCTGCTGGGATGTCCCAACTTACTGGAGTATCACATTTCCTACCATACAAGGCTTCAAATGGGATCATTCTTAATGAATATTTATACTCATTATTATATGCAAACTCAACCAAGCGTAAGTAATCTTCCCACTTAGATGGCTTATCCATGACATACATTCTCAACATGTCTTCAATTATTCGATTGACCCTCTCTGTTTTCCCATCTGTCTGGGGATGATATGCTATGATAATGTTTAGATTTGTGCCAAATCCTTTAAACAATCCCCTCTAGAAATTGGAGGTAAACTTTGTATCTCTGTCTGAGACGATTGTCCTAGGTATCCCATGCAACCTAGCAATTTCCTTCATGAAAATTTGTGCAATATTAGCCACTGTATGTGTTGTCTTCACAGGAAAAAAATGAGAAGCCTTTGTTATTTTTTCAACCACCACCATGATTAAATCATGTTTCTTATTCGTTCTGGTTAATACTGTGATGAAATCCATGGTGATCACTTCCCATTTCTTCTCTGGAATTGGCAATGGTTGCAGCAAACCCATTGGGTGCCTATGCTCAAACTTCACCTTTTGAAATTGCATACATCGAGCGATGTAATCGGCAACATTCTTCTTCATTCTTGGCCAAAAGAACTGGCTTCTTACTGTTGTAATCATTTTCTGGTAACCAGGATGTCTAGCATAAGGGACATCATGCATTTCCTCCAGTACCAAATTACTCAGTTCTCCAGAACTAGGAACATAGATTCTATTTTTATGCATGAGTAATCTATCTTCCTTTATCTCATACTCCTTTATTTTTTTCTATACATCTCCTTGCTGTAAGCTTTCCTTTACTTGTAGGTATGCTGGTCTGTAACAATACCATCTAAAATTCTACTCTTCAAGTTTGAATGATGCATATTGAAAACATTATCATGCATGGTATGCACTCTTCTACTAAGTGCATCGAAAAATTTATTCTCCTTTCCCTTGATATGCTTGATATCAAAGTCATATTCACCTAAAAATTCCATCCATCTTGTTTGCCTGGCATTCAATGTTGGCTGTTCAAAAAGATACTTCAAGCCAATGTGGTCTATCCTTAATTCAAATTTCTTCCCCATGAGATAATTCCTCCACATCCTCAAGGCATGAACAATGGCAACACGTTCCAAGTCATGCATGGCATAGTTCCTCTCATATTCGTTAATATTTCTGGACTCATATCCAATGACATGTCTATTTTGTGTGAGGACTCCTGCAAGTCCTTCCTTACATGTGTCTGTACATACCAAAAAACTTTCATTTGGGTCAACTATCTTTAACACAGGTGCACTAGTAAGTAATTCCTTCAACAGATTAAAATTATTTTCACACTTGAGTGTCCATTCAAATTTAGTTCCATTCTTTTGCAAAGAAGTGATGAGATGAGAAATCTTAGAGAACCCTACTATGAACCTTCTGTAGTATCCAAATAATCCCATAAAATATCTGATGTATGACACATTTTCGGGTGTTGGCCATCCTCTAATGGCTTCAATCTTCTCTGGATCTATTTCTATGCCCCGCTCTGAAATAATGTGTCCCAAGTAGTGGATCTGCTTTTGATAAAAAGAACACTTAATCAACTTGGCATACAACTGATGTTCTCTCAGTACTTTCAACACGAGTCTTAAGTGATGTTCATTCTCCTCTTCAGACTTAGAATAGATAAGTATGTCATCTAGGAATACTATGACAAACTTATCCAAATAATTTCTGAATATGCCATTCATTAAGCACATGAAGATAACTGGTGCATTGGTTAGTCCAAATGGCACCACTACAAATTTATAATGCCCATACCTAGTGTTTCACCTCTTTTGTCACCTAAATGAGAAAAATAAGGGTGATTACAAGCCCAGTTAGGTCAGCTAGGCAAGACAACAGTAGAGGAAAGAGTTAGAAGCATAAAGCATAAAAGATAAGAAAATAATTAAACTAAGAACGATAAAAGGAATTAAACTATAGTGCATAAGGACATTAGAAAAAGAAACAAACAAAACTCATGCAACCAATGGAAAGGATTATATTAGTGAAAATAAAACACCAAAGAGAAAGGGAGACTTTGGGTCCCCTCTTCCTCCAAGGTAGGGCTCTTGGACCCCCAAATATTGAGCTCTTCTTACAAGCGCGGAACTAAAATGAAATGGTGAAGAGAATCCAAAGCACATCCAATCTAGAGGTGATATGAATGGCTAATTGAAATGGTGCTAGCATGCTCTTGATGAGGAAAGAGGATCCTCCAAGAGAATATTAGTAGCATAACACTACAAATGAATTCCTTGAAAATATAGTGCACCCATGGCTTCCTTTTATAGAATAACTATGAGGCATTATTCAACTAGCTTTTAGTGTGAATAAGGAGCCATTTAGGGCACCCTTAGGTCTTTGACCAGCCACCCAGCCAGATTCAGCCGAGATTTGGATGTCAAATCGACTTGGAAGCTGAACCAGAAGTGGGTGGGAGGCCGACCAATATCATTAATACACTGTTTTGATGGATTCATAGTTTTTTGCGTCCACAGTCGCGCATCGTGCACATGTGCGTTTTTTCTGCATTTCTGAATGGTGCATGTGTGTGCGCTCCCTATGTAGTCTTAGCGCATGCTAATTTTATTGCTGATTGTATAGTTTTGGGCCTTTTGGAAATGTATTTTTGGTCCATGGGTAAACTAATAGCTATTTGGAGATGTCGAATTCCTGTAACCATTTGCGGACGAAATTTCAATGATAACAGATGCCCCCTAATGTGTGAGGTTAGGAGCATACATATAGCCGAAATACATCAATGTTTATTATACTGATAGTACCAGTGTAAGAAAGAGTGTTGTGAGGATTATCAAGGGCGAGCCATTGGAAGGAGAGGGGGACCTGTAGGACCCAATCTTTTCCTAAGGTGTGGAAAATAAAACTATGTACAAACGAGGTGGGCATGCCCCATGCTCATGTCATGTAACTAAAAATATGGTGACTGAAGTTGTTGTGGACATAGATCATTGCAGCACCCTCCGGGGTAGTTTGATAATAACAAAGGAAAATTATGATGGCGAACAAGTTCTGAGAAAAAGTAAGGACACTGGTGGAAAGTGTTAATAAATGTGCAGACATTGATAGTCTATGCAATTTCAGAGGTTTTCGGCTAAGATAAAACAACTACAATAGTCGTAGAGAAAGACCCACCATAACATGAGATAGTGTTGAAGTCGAATGTTAAGGGGGTCAATGACAATAGAGAACAATGATGGTTTTCCCTGTGACGTCCGAGTCTCCTAATTGTAAAGGTAATGAGAGTCAAGATATTGTTTCCCTTCTAGAAATTGTGTTGATGTCAATAGAAAAGGAGACGCGACTTCGTGAAGCAAGGGGCTTTACGGAATCCACTCAGATAAAATCAAGAACTGATGAGTAACATGGACGAAGTCTAGGAGTAGTGAGACTCAAGACTTCCCTTGGTTGGGGATATATGTAAAGTATGAGTGGTAGCAACCGTGAAATTGGATCTACTATCAGGGGGACGACTAGATGTGCGTTAAATTGTGCCAGAGGCATGACAAAGTAGACAAACTCAGAGATCGGGGGTACATGGATGGTGGTATACTCAGGGTTTATGGACAATGTCAACATAAGTAGAATATAATGAATGCCCCAATCAAGGGCAACATGGGTTTCTTTTCTAGAAAAAGAAGGTCGCCAAGGGCGACGAAAAAAAAAAATGTAAATGTTGGAAACAAAGGCGTTTTACAATTGCCAAATGAATAAAGAATGATTTGGAATGAGTGTACATATACAGAAATGGGTGCCCCCATGTAATATGTCTTATCTTGTGAGGGCGCAAGTTGTGTGGAGAACAGGTGGAGGGTGGGGGCCCCATAGGTGGGTTTCTGTATGAGGTAAATGAATGGAGGGAAATATGCAAATGGGAAAACTGACTGTGGGTGAAATGGATGGTTAATGATGCTGCGGAGGTGTAGTCAAAATAGAACCATGATGAGATAACCTAGGATTCCATTGGGAAGATAGAAAAATTAGGAGAAGGAGTATGTGTTTGATTCTCGAACATGCGTATGACTATTGGGACTCCCATCCATAGGCGGTGAAAGAAGCATGAGTGTCAAAGTGGCAAGGTGAACTATAAATCGGACAACTCATGTGGGGAAGAGTGATACCGGGTGATAGTACCAAATTGCAGCAGAGGTGTTAGTACTGCAGAGCCAGATTTGAGGATCCTACAGGTGAATATCAGAGGGTGTGACTGGGAGATGCAATTGGTATTCAGAGGGAATGACTACATGCAAGTGTCAATCATATACCTGAAGGGGCTTGTGTTGAATTGTGATGACCAAGTACCTGCACACATTACAACCAAATACCTGACGTGAACGATATATGAAGATAAAGAACGTATAACAATTATTTGATAATTTTGAACATGAGCATGTGTACCTGAGTGTGTCATGGAAAGATGCTCCACCGGGGAAAAGTGAACATGATCACTTGACAAAAATGACTGTGTAAGTGGCCGAAAATGGTTCAGAAAATGGAGCTTATGGGATCTTGTACCAAAAAATGAAAGTGGGAAAAAGGGATTAGATATGGACGATGGGTACTTAACGCCATCCTAGTTTCACTGACACTGTGGGTGACCAGGTGGTAGTTTTGTGGGAGGACATGGACCTCCCCTTGGCTCGAGGAATAAGGAAGAAATATAACAAATTACATTCACGGGAGCATTGGTATGGAGTGCCAGAGGAAGCTCAGGTAGATATGTGTGATGTTTCATGGCTAATGTGTGGCAGACGTATGGGATAGATGGGAAATGATAAGTATAATGCCCATATTTTGTGCATATGGCACATGTGAAAGTGGTTCATATTTTTTTTTGTGTGTGGTTGATGACTCTGTAGTAGTGTGGGATGTACTTGGTGGAGTGGAAAGAAAAATAGGTTCTTGAGGAAGATAAGATAAAACTACCTAACTCAGGAAGAGAAGGACATTTTTGAGTGGGGTGTCCTTTTCTTTCACATAAGGTGCAAGGGAGTTGAACACAGGGAGGTAGTGGAGCGATAGGCTCTTTCTTCTTTCATCTGCTTCAAGTCGTAGCAGTGGTGCTGGCGATTGGGGTGTCGTCGGAGTTGGTACTAGGATCTACATTGGGATTCCCTCTGACTGAGGGAGGGATGGTTGAGGAACCATCTTGTGTGGATGTAGATACCATACAGGGATGGCGAGTGCCATGTTTGGAAGGGTAAGCATTGTGGCTACTTGGAATTCTTCGACACTAGGTGGGGGGTAAAAAAATGGAATTTGGGTAATGACCTGAGGGACTATCTCTCAAACTGGGATTTTCCCCTGGAGGGGGGGAAGATTTGTGATAAGTGGTGCGGTGGCCCACTCAGGGAAATCTTGGGGTAGTATTTCTTCAACTGATAGAAATATGATATGGGGAGTGGACTCAATGATAGGATTCTTGTCTCCGATGTCTATTCCTTTAGAGGAAACTACACACACTTGTGCTGAAAAAGATGGGTTCAGGAACAGTGGCGCTCCCTGATAAGTGCCCAACATGGATGGGTCTTGGAATAATCCAGGGCCAATGTTGATAGCTGGAAAATCATTTGAGGTAACACGGACAAGGGGGAGGATGTTATCGATGTTGGAGGAATGTTTAGGCTCATAATGTGTAAGATGGTCGATGGTGATGATCTTCCCATTGTGGGGGAACATCATCATATGAAACACAGAAGAGGCGATTGCCTTCATAGCATACATGTAGTTGCGTTCGAACAAGATATTGTAATCAAGTTGGGCATCGGTAAATTCAATGTTAATGAGGATGGTCTTTCCCCCAATTTCTATGGGGACATTTTGACAAAGCCCTATGAAAGATGTTGGTCGATTGTCGTAAGCTCAAAGGGTGATGGCAGAGGGTACTAGCTCAGGGGAGCCAATTTTCTGCCATAAATGTTTAGACATGATGCATGTGGATGCACCTTCATCGATGATGCACTGATAAAATGTGGTGTTCCAAATCTTAACTAGTATCTAGAAGGCTACTTGGGTGGGAATACGTGGTTCTTCGCTATCTGAATCAAATGTGATCAGCTGCGTGTCAGCTGGGTCGACTGCCCCCAAGGTAGAAAGAAAGGATTTTCACTATGATGGAGAGGTTTGGAGGACCTCCAAAACAGACATGGCTGCAGGAGACTGGGCTAAGTCATCAACCAAACTATAATTATGAGCAGCCCTAGCATGAGGGTTATGCACATTCCGCCTTAACGACATACGTGGTATGCGGGGAATGGGTTCTGCGTTAGGAAATGGAATCATCAATGGTTGTCCCATAGTAGCTGATAATGTTTCTGAGGTGGTTGGGGTAGATTCAGGAGGCATACCGTATTGACGGTTGTGGGTTCACAGAAGAATTTTTTCGCTGGTGAGGAGGACACTACGATCAACCGAATTCCCAAGTTGAGTGGCACCCAGGTTTGGATATTGCCCCATTTGTGGTTGGGCATGGTTGATCATTGGTTGGGTGTTCATCACACCTTGGTATGGAATGGGGTTTTGAAAAAAACCCGGAGGCGGTGGTTGTAAATACTGTTGTGGGGCCTGCTGAGGGGAAAGTGGTGTAAGAGGGCCCTGTGAGTTCATAGATGCCCTCATCCATTGGAGATCGGGAATTTGGGGGAAATGATGAGTATAATGTCGATACTCACCACATATAGCGCAAGGGAAGTTAGTACAAAGATTTTTGTTCTTCCCTTGTCATGGTTTATTGTTATTGGTGCTCCCTTGGGGGTCTTGGTATTGGTTTTCCCCAGTAGGATGATTGTGGCGGTCATTCCCTCCTAGTCCTGGGTTGTCATTGTTTCAGTTTTTTCCTTTATTATTATGAGTTGGATTGGCCGTATTCAACTATTCAAATGTATGAACTTGTTGAATGGGAAAGGGCTAAAAAAAGTTGGCGCCGACATGTGGTTGTCTCAGTGGAGGATTAACCGGCTGGGGAGGACTAGGAAATGGGAAATATGGATTTTTTGGTGGATAGGATCCATATGGCATATAGGAAGTAGAGGTACTTCCACTACTTCTAGGGTTATATCCAGGGGTTGTAGGCGGACCTGTACTAGATTGAGAGACCTTACACAGTATGGGTATCGGTGGGGGTGCCCCCAATGACTGAGGGGGAACAACAGGATATGATTGTTGGTAATGGGGAGGAGGATAATAAGGGGGTCCTCCATATATCGATGAATATTGGGGTGTACCATACATAGGTGGTGTTTGGAGGTATATATTGTGGTGTGTTGTGGTACCAATCAATCCATCCACTGAGTGAGACATCCCAGGTTTGGCTTGGACGAATGGCACGGGTTTCGAGGCATCAGGTAGTATTGTATACAAGTACCTTGACTGTGAGTAAATGAGTTAAAATTGTTGGGCCTTGCTAATGGCTTCTTCTTTATATTGGGGGAAGATGGCGACCATGTCTTTGGCAAGAAGGGAAACAAGTGACTTGAGAAACCAATTGAGTCATTGTTGCGGGGTGGCTTCAACTTTGCAAAGACTACGTCGCTAACACCATTCGTGAATGTGGTAAGGGATGTGCATGGAGGAGGTTTTTTTTAATTTCGAGAGTAGTTCAAGGCCATTATCATGATGAATTGGTAGTTTAAAGAAGGTCAAGAAATATTTGGACAGGGACTCAAAGGTCACATGGGATCCAGATTTTTCTTCTACATACCACTTAGCTGATGGGCCAGTGAGTGTATGTTGAAATAACCTTAAGCAGATGAAATCGTCTATGATTCTATTTGAAGACAACCATAAGTGAAAGGTCATGATATGGTTGGTGGGATTGTCTCCCACCTTTCCTTCAAACTTGGGGATGTCTGAATATAGTTTGGTAGGCATTGCAGGCCATGTGGGGTCATGCAATATAGGATCATTGGTGAGTTTAGTCATATCCGATATGTTGAGGGAATCCAAGCATGGCATCTGAGGTGGTGGCAAAGGATTAGTTCCAACCATGGTGTGAGTGTTTTGCGTACCCGACCTTTGAAGGGGACTAGGTGGGTTTGTACTTCCCCCTTGAGAAGAAGTTGGCTCCCTACTTCTGTGTAAAGGAGAGTGTGGGGATGTTTGACCTTGGGAAGTGGACCCAAGTAGAGTGGAACCAAGAAAAGATGATCCCAAGATAGTAGCGCTCACAGAGGTGTGGGGAAGTATGGCCGATGAGTTTCCATGACTAGGAAATCCCCCTAGAATGGGAGGAAGATTTAACAAGCATCTGGAACGATGGGGATTTTGTGGGTCCCCTATGATGTCCGAATAGTAAGATGAATGTGTGAAAATGGTGATGAGAGAAATTAATGAACAAGAGACTTTGTATAATTTGGACCTTCACAATATATCTCACAATTATATATAATCACAAGAACAACATACATAAATCAAAAGAAGCATATATGTGGGTAGGTGGATTTTGTCTGCGTAGAAGAAAAAAGAAAACAAATGCTCGTGTCCTAAAATACGTAATGTCCTTCCTCTCAATCAACACTGGACCTTCTAATTAGCACTAAACAGTGGGGTCTGAAACCACCTGAAGAGGAAATAGTGAAGGATGAAGTAATCAATTATAATGAGGGGTAGAGGGTGCATATTTCGAAAGAGCTGGTGATATTTCGCAATAGCCACACAAAATCTAATCAAGGTGCAATTGTAGCCCACAATTTCCACCTGGGTAGATGTCCTAAAATTTGGTTACTAGGTACCTCGATCAAAGTGTGATATTTATATTTTTGGCCTAAGAAATGGGTCATGGACTGGATCCCGTCCAAGAGGTGGGTGCCTCAAGGGGGGATGCACAGAACAACCGGATCTCGGCCTTAAACCCTTCATGGGTATCTCCTTGCCTTATGGTGTTAGGAACACTTGACTTGGAGGATTTAAAGTTCCCTATTTGACAACTTCTATTGTTTGAAGATGTCAGAACTAGATAACGGGGAGTTATTTGGATGTCTATCCCCGAAATCCTACCTAGACTAAAAAAATTCTTTTGGCACCTCCTATGGAGGAAAACTTAGTGAGTTTTTCGAAATTTTTTAGATGTGGTTGTTTGAGAGATTGGGGGTGTGAGCCAATCTCGTTGAATTTAAGTGGGAGTGGATAGTTTCGTCAAGAAAAGGGTGGGGTGTTTTGGAATCCCTTTGGAGGAAACTTACTTCAACCTCCACATTTCAATATGAAAAACTATGTGAGTGAGTAGTGACTTTTCTGTGTGAACACGTGAAAGTGTGCCAATATTTTTAATAAATTAGGTGTCACCTTGCTGCATGTGGACTTCGCTTGGTCCTTACAAGTCTTGATTACCTAATTAACTAAATTCCATTAGTACAACCTTGCGGAATTTTAAAGTCCCTAGGAAACTAGCATGTGGACATGTGGGTCCTTACTATTCCTTTAACTCCCTAATGTGATTTAATCTAAGAAAGATTTGAAACTATCCTATATTGTGCATATGTGGGCATGTATGGGCCCGTTACAAAACCTTTAAACTTCCCTAGTGATTTAATCTAAGAAAGTAAACTTCAATCACTATCTTATCTTTGTAGCATGTGGGCATGTATGGGCCCGTTACAATTTTAAGATGTGTTTGAAAAATAAACTAAGAGGAGTCCCGAGGGGGCTATTGTCCTCTCCTAAAGATTTTGTCTTTTTAAGGGAGATGAAATTTTTCCTCAATCTCTTTTTGATTCTCAAGATTGCTTTGAGGTGCGAGAGAAGAGCATACTCAACGATTGATATCCAATTTTTGGTCCCAATGAAAGTTTTATATGTGATGTATAATGATTCCAACTTAAAATTTAATCAAAGCAAGCCATCCGTGTGGCAATATGAAAGAAAAAGAGGAAGAATAATGATTTTAACCCCATAAGTGACTATGTTTTGACTAATCCCTTTATATGGAGAAGGAATATAAGTGTGGTGTAGATTACAATGTTCATGGAATCAATTTTAAGGAGGCTATGGGCCTTCCACAAATCACAAAAAGCTTACAATGTGTGTTTTTCTGCACAGGTGCGCGGGCCTCAAAATGGACAGAGGCTCTTTGAGCGCAAATGTGCGAACTAAAAGTGACTTATGGGCGTAGGTGCATATAAGGAACTGAGAAAGATAGTGGTTTTGGAGCACATGCGCTTAAGACGCACATGTGGTTTAAAAAATCCATGCATGTCTGACACATGGCCGTGAATAAAATTCCGAATGAAATTCTCTCAACTCAGTTTTGAATATGACTTTTTACAGGTCGGCTTGGGCCAGTTATGGTACCTGCAGGTTAAATAAATAAAAAGAAGAGCTAAAATAACCCAAATGGGGTAGGAAATTGATACCTTTCCCCAATGGAGTCACCAATCTGTTGCACCTCTTTTGTCACTTAAATGAGAAAAATAAGGGTGCTTACAAGCCCAGTTGGGTCAGTTAGGCAAGACAACAATAGAGGAAAGAGTTAGAAGCATAAAGCATAAAAGATAAGAAAATAATTAAACTAAGAACGATAAAAGGAATTAAACTATAGTGCATAAGGACATTAGAACAAGAAACAAACAAGACTCATGCCACCAATGAAAGGGATTATATTAGTGGAAAGAAAACACCAAAGAGAAAGGGAGACTTTAGGTCCCCTCTTCCTCCAAGGGAGGGCTCCTGGATCCCCAAATATTGAGCTCTTCTTACAAGTGAGGAACTAAAATGAAATGGTGAATAGAATCCAAAGCACATCCAATCTAGAGGTGATATGAATGGCTAACTGAAATGGTGATAGCATGCTCTTGATGAGGAAAGATGATTCTCCAAGAGAATATCAGTAGCATAACACTACAAATGAATTCCTTGAAAATATAGTGCACCCATGGCTTCCTTTTATAGCATAACTTTGAGGCATTATTCAACCAACTTTTAGTGTGAATAAGGGGCCATTTAGGGCACCCTTAGGTATTTAACCATCCACACAGCCGAATTCAACCGAGATTTAGATGTCAAATTGACTTGGAAGATGAACCAGAAGTGGGAGGGAGGCCAACCAATATCATAAATGTGCCGTTTTGAGGGATGTGTGGTTTTTTGCGTCCACAGTCATGCATCGTGCACATGTGCGCTTTTTCTGTGTTTTTGAATGGCGCATGTGCGTGCGCTCCCTATGTAGTCTTAGCACATGCTAATTTTATTGTTGATTGTATAGTTTGGGGCCTTTTGGAAATGTATTTTTGGTCCATGGGTGAACTAATAGCTATTTGGAGATGCCAGATTCCTTTAACCATTTGTGGACGAAATTTTAGTGATAACACCTAGTCCTAAAGTTTGTCTTATGAATTTCTTCTTCCTTGATTCTTACCTAATGGTATCCTCCCCTTAGGTCAATCTTTGAAAATATATTTTCTCCTCTTAGCTAATCAAAGAGGTCATCAATTTGGGGTAGATGATACTTGTTCTTTATAGTGTACTTGTTCAGTTGTCAAAAGTTAATACACAGCCTCAAGGTTCCATCCTTGTTTTTGACAAAAAGTACTGGTGCTCCCCAAGGTGAAACACTTGGATGTATGTACACTTTCTTCAACAATTCCTCCAACTGCATTTGTAATTATTTTAACTCTGGTGTGCTCATTCTATAAGGTGGTTTTGACACCGAGGTAGCTCCTAGCACTAAATCAATTGAGAAATATATCTCCCTCCTTGGTGGCAATCCGGGTATTTCTTGGAATACATATTCAAATTCCTGTAGTACCGAGAAATATTCAAGGCTTGGCCCCTTTGTATCTTCTGGCTCTTCCACATGAGCTGCATACAATTGAAATCCTTTCCTAAAACATCTTTTCAACTGTAAGGATGAAATCTCCTTTATAGAGATGGGTCTTGGAACTCCTTTCACAGTGCTTTGTTTTCCATTTCCATCAAGACATGTAAATGTCTTGTTATGAAAATCTAGGACAACATGATGCTTGTCCAACCAATCCATTCCGATCATAATATCATAAGACCCTAATGGTATGATATTTAGATCAATACTAGTATTCACACCATTAAGAGTTATGGAACAACTTCTGACCATATCATGGATTCTTCTTTTGGTTCCAGTGGCTACCTGAACCAAGCTTGCTTTTCCAAGTTTACTTTTATCCAAATGTAATCTATATAATATATTAGGATCAATGTAGCAATGACTTTATCCTAAATCAATCAAAATAACAACAGGCTGATTTATGATCTTACCTTCCACCTTGATCATATTGGACTGGTACTCTTCTTATTGATCATTTAAAGATGCATAGATTCTTCCCATATCTTCGACTGTTGTAGCCTCTTGGATGTTCTGTACGATCTTCACTTTGTAATTTCTATGTGGGCAATCCTTGTATAGGTGATCTTCCTTGCATCCCCAACATGGGATTGGTGGTCTTCCCCTTTTCCCCAAGGAATCTTCCTTCTTGAAATCTCCCTTAGCATATTGATATTGATGATTTCTATTAGGATCATTCCTATTGAAGGGAGGTTTGAATCCTTTCCTCCTCTGATCAGAATTCACATTTTTCTTGTCATTCCAAGATTTCTGCAGAGGTTCTCTTCCTTGGCCTTGCTCATACAGGTATTTAGCCTTCCTAATGGCTTCAATCAAGGTATTGGGCTCATCATACTTGATATTTTCCTTATAAAAGGCTAGCAGTCCACTTAGAAATATCTGTATTTTCACTTTCTCATCACCAATGAACCTGACATACTTTAACAATCCGAAGAACTTCTTCTCGTAATCTGCCATAGTCATGCTTTCCAAACTGAGTTCAAAGAACTCCTGCATTTTCTTGTTAGAGAAATTCTCTGAGAGGTACTCCTTCAGGAAGTACTTCTTGAACTATTTCCAAGTGATCCTAATTTCATTAACATGGTCCACTTCCTTCAGTTGGTCCCACCACATTGTAGCTTTCCCATGTAAATGGTATGTGGCAATCCTGGCTTCCATATTTGATGAATAGTTATGAAACTGAAAATATCTCCTGAGCCCAAGAAACTATGCTTTGACATCATCTTCCCTTTCTCTTTCACCCTCAAAGGAAGGTGGCTTGAGCTTCCTCTGCCCTCCTTACAAACTATATACCTCTTGTTTCCTTCTTTGGTGTTTGACATGAGACACCTCTGGACTACTTATGGGATCATCCGATGCATAAAAATTTCTTTCTGAGTAAGGAGGTGAGTGGCATCCATGAGCTCTTCTAACACTTCTGGAATAAACATCTCTTCCATGATCATCCCTTATTTCATGGTGCCTTCCTTCTTCCTATTGTCTTGAGTTTGATCCCTTCTTCATTTGTCTCTGCAACTAATTTAAGCTCTGCAACACTCGAGCATTTATCTGAATTTTCTCTCTCATCAGTCTCTCATTGTTTGCTTTGTAGCTCTGGACTTCCATATTCAGTATTCTTACCATTTCTATTAACATTTCTTGATCTCCTTTTCCCTTGCATCTATTGGACTTTTTTTCTACATTACCAACTTTGGTATTCTAGACTTTGGCCTCCTTATCATGACTGGAGGCTCCCTCGCCTTCTTCCATTTCCTCAATACACATCCTGAGCTAATGTGATTAATCCCCTTAATTCTGCAAAATGTGCAAGCGACCATTTTGTTAGAATTAAGCATATGATAAACAAAATTTTCCAAACCATGCTACATGTCTCCTTTTTTTGTTTGTTCATGGATATCATATCCTCATTCTTTGAAAATAACAGTGTCCTATTTTCCTTAGCTGACACATAATTTCATCCTGTGCAGGCGCTTCCTTCAAACCACCTTCCCAAGTGACCATGACTAGAAATCGTGGCTAAATACTTCCTTAGAACTTTTCTATCTTGAAGACCACCAATTCAGCCCTTAGCCCTCCTTCCCCCATCTCTCAATATTCATATGACCACGGCCATGACCATGGGATTAGCTAAAAAAGTGCTTGTTCAGAGCTTCAAGACTTCAAAACTTTCAACTAGGACCATATCAATGGTCCTTGTCCTCTTTCACGATCAACGATCAAGATCCACTTTGGGACTCCATGCTTCGGGGGTCTCAAATTTCCTTGCTTGCCTCTGCCCAGAACATTTTTACTTGGAGTTCATGATCTGCCGATGGGTTTCCTCCCACAAATTGATGACGGTGAATCGCTTTGAATTTTTAGGCTTCGAAAGTTTCAAAATTTCCTCCTGCACGTTCTCCTAGAGTGATTTTACCCGAAGTCGATGATCCTTTGACGTGTATCTTTTGGAATCAACGATCGATAAGTACTCTGGCCTTCGGGCCTTCAAAATTTTTCGACCCAATGCAACCTATCACATCCTTCCCTATTGGTGTTCCCAGTCTCTGGACTATACGATCTATCGCCATGTGGAAAAATACTGGAAGTGGACACGTGGTCCAATCAAGCGAGTGACACGGGTCACATTCTAACTGACCTTTCAATCATATGCATGCTCAAAACTTACTGACATGTGGTGCACATCTCATGTGTCCATGTCATCCCCGATGAATTCCACAAGCCACATCACTTTGAATATTTCCAGGGTCCACATCACCTCCTAGTGACGTTATCATGCCCCACCACTTCGACTCTTTGGGTTTGGGACTTCGGGAGTTTCCACACTAACACACTTGCAATTCTCCTATACTCCAATTTCCTAAACCAGCCAAACTATTGCCATGTGTCTCCCTTATAGGATGACCCATATTAACCCCAGAATTCGAGACTTCGGAGGTTACCGCTGCAAGGATCAACGACTACCATTCCTTTAGGCCTTCGGACTTCAGAAAACTCAAAACTCAACTTTTTCTAATTTTTTTTTATCTAAAGCTCACGATATACTGATGCATGTCTCCCATGGATCGATGACTATGATTTCTTTGGGTATTTGGATTTCATAAATATCAACTTTAAAACTTTGCTTTTCTCTGAAGTGAGTGGATTTATGTCACGTGTCCTCCTAGATCAGACGATTGCAATTCATTTTGGATCTCAGGGGTCCAAAAATTTCAATTCTCAACTTATCCTTGCTCACCTTTTCCTAGAGTTCTTTCACCCAGAGCACACGATCAGTTGACGCGTGTCCTCCTACAGATCGATGGTCCTTGACTACTTCTTCTCTCTGGAGGTTCATCACTCAAGCACTAGAAAGTCACATCATTGCATGCCTTTCAATTTGCGGGGGCACACATCGACGGTTTGGAGTAACCTACTTTTCACCCTACAATTCTCCTGATGCTGACAAATAACCCCTTGGTGAAACTGTAGTTTGGATTGCGGGACCGCCTTGGGGAATTATTTCTCATGCAACTTGGTTCCATGCAATGCCTCCTGTCCATTGATCTCTCTCTCCAATGGGATATGATGGTTGGGACCTTAACCCTTGCTTCCTTTTCATCGGACGACCCCTGTTCACCTATCCTCCGATCCAATGATTCCTATAGTGGAAATCGCTCCCGAATTTGAAGGGGGATGATAATGATCCTTTGAACCCATTACAATGGATCTATGATGATCTAACTCCTGCGTAGATTCTGCAATGTCATTCCTCCTAAGCTTGTCAACTTCGCGGTCAGATATTGATCTCGACCACGAGACTCTGACCAACATACCTGACCCATACTGGCCCGATGTTTCAACCAAAAGCTTTGATACCAAACTACAACATAGCCAACCATGCATAGGCCATGTTACACTACCTTCAAGCCCTCCCTTGGACTTCTTTCTCTTACCGATACCTTTTTAAAATTTAAGGATGCATAAAAGGAAAAACTTTAACGACATGCACAATAGTGGTCAACAAGCATGCATAGTCTAAAGATTCAATTAGACGATAATTAATTATACAAAAAAAATACAATCATATACATGAAATTGATACCATAACAGAGAGAACTTATATTTATGAAATATGACACCAACTGGTTACAGACGAAGGATGTTCCACCCAACCGTAGACACTACTATTCCAAATATCAACAACAGGGTCACCCCCTAGCCAGTGCTATGAATCCACAAGGATGGTTCTAGAGTGTTACTTGGCTTCCCAAACTAGTCAGCACCCAAGCTCTCATAGGCTTCCCAGATATCACAACAATCCAAGTACCCAAATCTCTTATACCTAGCTTGCACCACCTGAGAGAACAAACCTCCACCCTTCTCTGCAACGCAGTCCCTTAGGCAGTCCTTCTCCTTAAATCAGGCTCCAACGCAACTGGTCCAGAATCTCAATGCTGGATCTCTTAGGACTCACAACTGTGAGAAATGCTAGACACATGTTGGCCCTTGGGTATGGAAGTAAGCAGAGATTAAGGAAAAAAATACGGAATGCGAACTTCTCGAAAGACACAGTGACGGATACTGGGTTGAAGTGAGAAGAAGAGAAGAAAAGACGGTGCAAAGTAAGAGAAAGCAAGCCATTGGACGAGGAGATCAAGGATTGACAGATCAACAAGGAAGGTGAATCGTAGACAACTCAACAAGTAGAAAAATCCACCATTGGATGCTTTGGAGCACCACGCGAGAAGGAAGGAAAGATAGGCTGGCGAAGCCCTGGAAAATGTGGGTCAAGTTGACCTAGGGTTTTAGACACCTAGAATTTTGGTATCTAGGGTTTTGACACTTAGGTTTCAACCTAAGGATGTCCGAGATCTATTGTAATGTATAAATAAATGTCAAGAGGACCTGGGATGGGTTGGTAGTAAGTTAGTTGAGAGTTCATTGTCATTGTGAGATCAAGTGATTACTAATTTGTGAGAGAGAAGTGCTAGTGTGAGGGCCTTCTGTATTGTAAAATCTTCAGCTCGGTGCGAAGATCAACCCTACAGTTGGGTGCATAGGGTGGGGAGAGAGAGAAAGAAAGAGAGATATCTGCAAGTTAAGAGCACATATAAGAACCGTATGCTTTCATATGAATATATTATAAAGGTCAGTTTTGTGGACGTAGCCCTAGGGAGAGGGTGAACCACGTATATTTTGTGTTATGTGTGATCGATGCTGGGTTATTTGTCATTTGATATACTGCTATTGTGATATTGTGTTAGATCTAAGATATAACTTGCGCAGTAGGCCTAAGGAAGATAAAGAATGCTAGGTCAGTGTGTGTAGTTGATTTGAATCCATTTTGCATTTCCTCTAGTTGTAGACACCTGTGTCCTACAACCCCCTATAGCTACTTCAGGTGACACTACATCTGCCTCACAGGTGTTGCTGAAAGGGCCAGTAGTTAGGGCTTGTTGGTGTGCTCTTGGAGCTGAACCCTGGGTCTACCCTTGTGCCAACAAATGGTTCCGTTGCCGGGACCAAAATCTTCTTGAGGGAATGTCAAGGTGGTTTCCATCGAAGACAAAGATTCATAAGTAGGATAAAGGATCAAGAAAATAACTTCGCTAAATCCCACAACAAGAAACCCAATATTACTATAGAGGATTGGTTGGGAAGATATATCTTTACTGATATACACAAGATTTTATTTGGAGGAATTCATTAGGATTTATACGAGTGGCTAGCTAGATTAGCAAACACCCAATTTGAGATCATATCTAGACCACATGTGGTTTGGACATCGACGCTAATCAAGAAGGTCAAGAGAGTTGATAATGCCATGTCAAGAGCAGTAGATCACTGGTTCGATAGTACCATTGGAGGGTATATCACCAAGGTTTCTATTGACAGAGTAGAGTCATATAGCCAAGCTGAGAGATATTTCTTTAAGGGACCTAGAGGAAAATTTATACACTTTTTGAAGTTGAAGATCAAGATGCTATTGCATGAGAAGAACATATTGAAGATACAATAGTTGGTTGGATTGGAAAAGGCTAATGCTCAAGAACTCAAACAATGACAATGACATAGAGGCTTGACATATGCGCAATGGGAGAGCGTTCAGAGAAGTCCCTCTTGTGAACCTGCTTAAGTAGAACTACGGGGATGAGGGTTTATATAGTGGAGAAGAGGCAGATCTGACAGACAAAGAGCGTTTAGAATCCTCTAGGTCAGAGGAAGGTAAAGTTGAAGAACCTCGTCGGGAAGAGCCAGAAACTTCAGGAACCACACCGACTATTGAAGTAAGTACTATTATTCCTTCTATTGTTTCAACAAAATTAAACAATCAGAGTAATCAGAGTCACCAGAGCACTTTGATCACTATCACTAGTATTCCACCACATATTTAGTGAGGAAACCTAGGAAGATCTATGGAAAATGAGATAAGGTTACCCACCATTAGAGGAGATGGATCTAAAGATCCCGATCAACACTGGTTTCTATGTGAAGCTGTGTGGAGTATTAAAAATATCATCGATGAAGCTGTTAAATGAGCTCAGTTTAGTATTTCCCTGAGAGATCGTGCACTAAGCTAGTATATGAAATTTGTCCAAGGAACTACACCGAAACCGCTGAATTTCATTAAGACTGCGCTAATTACTAAATTTAAGAAACCTAAGTCAGAGTCATAGTGCATTACAAAGCTAAAATAAATCAAGCAGAGAATAGTTGAACCTGTGTGGGAGTTTGATCAGATATTTAAGACCTTGACAGGACATTTGAGTTTCCAAATCCCAGATGAGAAGAACAAGGAATGGTTCATTGTTTCCATCTTACCACACATCAGAGTTCCTTTGATGCAACAAAAGATTTTATCGCAGGCTAAGGAACTAAATATCTCCATGAAGTTAGAATCAACCCCTATGGGAGAATCCAACTCAGGTATGAGTCAAATCTTGAGTCAACTAACTAGTTTATCTCTACAGGTCGAGGATATGAAGAAAGACAAGGGAAAAGAC
>ML803025.1:68146-127282 GCA_009831015.1 Picea engelmannii
TGCTCTTCTGTCCAACTTGTCCCAATCTTCCTTCGACATACCAGTAACTGGTGTACTAGTAGTTTGTGGACTGGTAGGAGGTGTACCAGTAGCCTGTGTGCTTGTAGATGGTGTACCAGTAGGCTGTGTGCCAGGATCCACAGTGATCCATTGTTCTTTGTCTACTAGAAGGTCCTCCATCTTGAGCTTCCATAGCTCAAAGTTTTTACCATTGAACTTCTCTATCTTGATTCTAGATGAGCTCGCCATTCCTTTTACTTTACTCAAATCTCCTCTGTAAAAGCTCTCACTGAACCCAGGTTTATCACAGACCCAAGATAAAATTGATCTGTTAAGACCGAGCCAAACCCTCAACAACAAAGGCATCCCTCTGAAGCCAAAAACGTGCTCTGATACCACATGTAAGTTTTAAACTTGCGAAGTAAAGCAATGCATATATATTCTTAAGCAATACAGAAATTAATCAATGGCTCATAGACAGAATACACAAAGATCTTTATCGGAAACCCTCAACCGGCAAAACCTTTCTTTTTCATGATATCGAATTTCACCATTCGCCATACAATATATACAATGTTTTTAGGTATTCCGTAGATACCAAAACCCTAATCCCTTAATCCGGGATTAATTTACAAATCAACTAAAAATAGCAAAATCCGCTAAAAATAGCAAAAAACCGCCCAAAATTTTTTTTGGGGCGTTGCCCCGAACCCCTCAGCCCTGGGCTACCATCCAGTGCCAAACGCTCCATGTAACCAGGGGGGGGGCATACCTGCCCCCCCTGGGACCCCCCTAGGAAAGCGCCCGGCGCACACGACAGAGCCCTAGGTGAAGGGATCGTCAGACGCAGTCGTCGTATCTGACGCACCCACACGCACACACATGCAAAGAATATAACACATACCCAACAGTGCGAGGTATGTAGAAATTGACATCACCTTGGTGAATGTTACTATCTACAAAAATATGTCTAGACACCCAAAAATCTATATTTCACGTTCTGTAAGTCGGTAGGACACGATGACACAGATTGTAGGGATTACGACCTCATGCATGAAAGGTTGAGGGATATATACAAAATTTAAGGTGAAGTACAACAAGAAGGGAGCCATTAGGGTCCTAACCCGCACATAGGTAGAACAATATATTCGGATGTAATAAAGGTCAATATTAATAAGGCCTTGCAATAAAATATAATAAGTCAAATGTAAGAAGACCTAATAGAAGCTTCTGCTTCTAGAAGGATGTTCCTCTAGATGCTTCTTTTGATAGACATATTTAGTATAAATAGGAGTCGAGGGTATGAGAACCCTAGTTGGGAGATTATTGTAATAGAGATCTGCTTGACTAGAGGTTTCCCCCTCGAAGAGGCCCATGAACATTGCTCTTAGAATCAAAGTGTTTTTTATTTTGTTATTCTTATATCATTTCAGTGTTATTGTGATGATTGTTCTAGTTATATTGTTGTATTCTGCCATTTCTAGCATTTCGTTTATGTTCTGCATACTTTTTATATCTGGTATATTACAAGTGGTATCAGAGCACTTTCCTTGGCAGAAATTGTGGGTAATTTTTTTTTTAGGGTAGAGACGTATTCCGACGTCTTTAAGCCACAGAGATATGTCATTACACACATAAACCCACATTTGATGGATTCATACATGTAGGAAATACAAGTGGTTCTTAAGCGCACATCAGTTGGCCACCCTTGTAACCCCTGTTGGTACCCCTTTGAGTGGTAGCGCATCAGAAAAAATCTATATATAGATCAACATAGATTTCCCAAAGCTCTCTTTAGATAAACCGATCGGCTGCCTGAATGCTATAGTGCCACCAAGAACAACACTTAGGAAGATACTCTCTAGTACCTGGGTAGTCGGGTAGTATGGCTAAGGGTACAGTCTATCCTCCTTAGTTAGTGCCCTGAGATATTGGGCTGAGTACTACTTTGACCCCACACGTATATCAGAGAGCTATAACATAGGGAAAGCCCTTGTCTATAGAACCGTTAAATACCTAACCCTTGGGGACAAAAACATAAACAAATTAAACCATACAATATCTATTGCCGTGCAACTGTGTTTAGGTTGCCAAGTAACTACACATTTCTTCCTGGTTAAGCATTTGGGCATTTCATCACTGCAGTATTCTTTAGACCGGAGTATAACTCTGTAGGTGTAAGAAAAAAAAAAATTTTTCTGGAAATTTTTTCACCATTATTTGAGACCTATTCCATTGGATTCATCTCCTCGCCCTTATCACATTCATACATATCATTTTTCGGAAAATTTTTTGAATCGACCCACCCCTTTTCAGTTCCCTCATCCTCATGGCCCATACCCATAGCCAAGACTTGGAAGCTCGCTTCAATACCTTGCAATCTAGTCTCACCAAGACCCAACAAGAAGTGAAACAACTTAGTGCCAATGTTGTCGCCATGAATACAACCATGTAGTCCTCAATGGAGGAAATCAAACAATACCTAACCACCCAGCTTGAATCTATATTTTCGACACTCTGCACCAAGATGCATATCCCTACAGATAACCCTTCCTCTGACTCACATCCACATACTAAAGGTGAACATTCCTCTCATTCCCATAACTTTCAGCACAATCACTTTCAATGTGACCTATGCCTTCTGTGGGTGGATGTGACCAAATTTGATGGCTCGGACCCCACTGGTTGGGTAACCCAAATGGTACATTATTTCTCTTTATACCACATTATAGATGACTTGGCCAAAATCTAGTATGGTGTTCTCCATCTAGATCAAGAACGTTGGCAATGGTGGCAATGGAGAAAAAATTCTCGTCAAGGGTATATTTCTTAGACACACTTTGTGGCAAAGCTTTATGAATGATTTGACATTGAAACCAACCATTTGGGCCATTTGACAAAGTTGAAACAATCAAGAATAATGGAATACTTTATAGCTTCCTTTGAGTCCTTGGATTTTCGTACAGAGGGCATGTCTGATGCCTTTTTCTGAGAGTGCTTTATCAGTGGCCTCAAGGATGAGATTCAAGCCCATGTACTCATGGCTTGGCCTCAGATTTGGGTGGAGGCTACTAAAAGATATAAAGAAGCAAAATAGGTTGTATCTTCTCAAAACTAGAAACCCTCTTTTATCCCTCTCCCTAAACCGATAAATCCCACTACTCCCTCCGCTCCACTAAAGATCCAAAAATTGACCAGGGATAAAATGGCTGAACGCCAACTCAAAGGCCTTTGTTATAATTGTGATGAAAAATATTTCCCGGGCCACAAGTGTAAGGAACAAAAGATTTTATGGCCATCTCCAAGGATATTTCGGAAGAGGATGTTGAAACTCCCCTTGTGTCTGAGTCACCTGAAACCATTGACATAATCCCTCCCTCAGACCCTCCCGAAGTAGAACCGGTCATTTCCCTCAATGCTCTCACTGGCTTCAACGCTCCCCAAACCCTCAAGCTAGTTGGTTACATAGAGCATCAGAAGGTCATCATTCTGGTTGATAGTGGAAACACCCATAATTTTATTCATCGCTGCATTGCCCAAGAAACTCATTGCTACATCCACGCCGTCAATAATTTCCAAATCATGATTGCCAATGGTGGCTCCATGAAATGTGGAGGGCATTTTGAAAATGTGCATCTCCAAATTGGTGACTACGACTTGAAATCTCATATGTTTGCTATCGACATGGGCGATTGTGACATTGTGTTGGGTGTAGAATGGATAAGGACTTTGGGTCCCATTCTCATGTATTTTAAGGAATTAACCATGCAATTTGACTAGGAGGGCCACCAATATAAGTTCTAATACATCACTTCCAGTTCACCTAAGATCATTAGTTCCCATCACATGGAAAAGCTGCTAAAAAAAGGTCATTCTGGTGTTATTTCCCAACTCCATGCCAGACAAGCCATAGAGACACCCTCGGTGCTGCAAGACCTCCAAGCCATCCTTTCTAAACATCAAGTGGTCTTTTCCACTCCCCATGGACTCCCTCCTTCCCGTGGTGTTCATGATCATTCTATTCCCCTTGTACCCAGAAGCCTTCCTCCCAATATCTGTCCATATTGTCACCCCTTTTCCCAAAAAAATGAAATTGAGAAAATGGTCTAGGAACTCCTTAATGCAGGCGTTATCCTCCTTAGTATGAGCCCCTACTCTTCTCCTATGGTCATGGTCCTAAATAAAGAAGGTTCTTGGCGAATGTGTCCTAACTTTCGTTCCCTCAACAAACTTACCATTAAAGACAAATTTCCCATTCCTGTCATTGATGACCTCCTGGATGAATTGAGTGGCACCCAATTCTTTACTAAACTTGATCTTTGTTCGGGCTACCACTAGATATGTATGAAAGAGGCAGACATTCCCAAGACTACCTTTAGAACTCATGATGACCACTATGAGTTTTTGTTCATGCCCTTTGGCTTGTGTAATTCCCCCTTCACCTTCCAAAGACTCATGAATCATGTCTTCTGTCCTTTTCTACATCCTTTTGGCTTATTTTTCTTTGATGATATCCTCATCTATAGAAAAACCTGGATATACCATTTTTCTCATGTGGATAGAGTTCTCCATCTACTCTCTCAGCACCAACTTTTCCTGAAATAGTCTAAATGTTCTTTTGGCACCTCATAAGTAGCGTACTTGGGTCATCTGGTTGGCAAGGATGACATCAGGGTGGATCCTAAAAAGATTGAATCTATGCAAGTTTGGCCTCACCCAAAGACTCTCAAAATCTTGCATGGATTTCTGGGCTTAACAGGTTATTATCGCAAGTTTGTTAAGAATTATGGAAAGATTGCAACACCTCTCACTGCTCTCCTAAAAAATAAATATTTCACTTGGACTCCAGCCATTGATAAATATTTTAAAACCTTGAATATGGCCATGTGCACCACTCTAGTCCTGGCCCTTCCTAATTTCACAAAAACCTTTGTCTTGGAATGTGGTTCTTTAGGGAAAGAGATTGGTGTTGTCCTTATGCAAGAGGGTCGGCCTTTGGCCTTTACCAGCAAGCAACTATCTAAAATAAATCTAGGCAAATCAATCTATGAAAAGAAAATGTTGGCTATTTTGCATGCCATTTATCTGTGGCGCCCTTATCTATTGGGGCAACACTTCCAAATTCAGATAGACCATCAAAGACTCAAGTATTTTCTGGAACAACGCATTTCCTCCCCGGAGAAACAAAAATGGGTGACTAAGATCTTTGGATATGATTATGAGATCATTTACAAGAAAGGAAAATATAATGTGGTTGCAGATGCACTTTCCCAAAAATATGAAGACAAAGGATCCCTTTTTTCTCTTTCCTTCATTGTACCAGATTGGCTCCAAGTCGTTCCCCAGGAATGGCTACAAGATCCCAAAAGTTCGCATCTGATCCAACAATTGAAGTCCAATGCTCCAGCTTCCCTAGGGTACTCTTGGCTCCATGATGAGCTTCGATACAAAGGCCATTTGTATTTAAGTAAACAATCAAATCTTAAATCCACGACACTTTCTGAGCTTCATGCTACACCCACAATAGGGCACTTCGAGTTCACCAAAACCTATGACAGGGTCAAATGTTCTTTTTTTCTGGGATGGTATGAAACAGGACATTCGTAATTTTGTCGCTAAATGTGATGTGTGTCAATTCAAAAAGGGAGAAATAGTCAAATCTCTGGGCACACTACAACTGCTTCTGATTCCACCTGCTATTTGGAGGGATATCTCTATGGATTTTATTACAGGCTTACCCAAATTGGGAAATAAATCAGTCATCATGGTGGTTTTGATTTCCTTTCCAAGTATGCTCATTTATGCGCTCTTCAACACCCATTTATAACATCCACAGTGGCTCAAATTTTCATGGATCAGGTCTTCAAGCTTCATGGCATGCCACACTCTATTGTTTCTGATCGCAATTTTTGGAAAGAACTATTTAAGCTACAAGGAACCAATTGCATCTCATCACAACTTATCATCCCCAGACTGATGGTCAAACGAAAGTTGTCAATAAGTGTTTGGAAATATATTTGAGGTGTTTTTCCTAGAAAAAGAAAAATCAGTGGGCTCAATGGTTACCCCTAGCTGAATGGTGGTACACCACTTCATACCATACAACTACACACATGACTCCTTTTGAAGCAGTATACAGACAAGAGCCACCTTCAGTTCTCTCATACTTACCTGGTGTCTCAAAGTTCTATGTGGTTGACAAAACACTTACAGCTCGAGAGGCTATTCTCCATACCCTCAAATAGAATTTGGTCATGGCACAAAATCGCATGAAGCAACAAGCAGATCAAGGTCGCTCTGAACGTCAATTTGTAGAAGGGGATTAGGTGTTTCTTCGACTACAACCTTACAAGAAAAATTCCCTCAAGGATGAGCATTGTCAGAAGCTAGCGCCCAAATTTTATGGTCCTTATACCATTCTCAAGTGTGTGGGACATGTGGCCTATCAGTTACCTTTTCCTAGTCATTCGAAGCTACATCTTGTTTTTCATGTTTCATTGTTAAAGAAGGTGATTGGAACTAAGTGCCAAATTCAAAACAACCTTCCAGATTTAGCTGAAGAAGGATCCATTTGGCTAAAACCACAAGAAATTTTGGACTAGCGTGAGTGTCGCCTGCGTCAGAGAACTATCAAGGAAGTGTTAGTCCAGTGGAAAGATACAACTCCAACAGATGCCACTTGGGAACCAACTACCATTCTGCAACAATTTCCACATCTCAAGCCTTGAGGACAAGGTTGTTTTTAAGGGGGAGGACATGTTAGGGTCCTAACCCACACATAGGTAGAACAATATATTTGGATGTAATAAAGGTCAATATTAATAAGGCTTTGCAATAAAATAGAATAAGTTGAATGTAAGAAGACCTAATAGAAGCTTCTGCTTCTAGAAGGATCTTCCTCTAGATGATTCTTTTGATAGACATATTTAGTATAAATAGGAGTCGAGGGTATGAGAACCATAGTTGGGAGATTATTGTAATAGAGCTCTACTCGACTGGAGGTTTCCCCCTCGAAGAGGCCCATGAACATTGCTCCCAAAATCAAAGTGTTATTTCTATTGTTATTCTTATATCATTTCAGTGTTATTGTGGTGATTGTTATGGTTATATTGTTGTATTCTGTCATTTCTATCATTTCATTTCTGTTCTGCATACTTTTTATATCTGGTATATTACAGAAGCATTGCACAATATAATTCCCCAGGAAGAGGAAACTTCAACCCTCATAGTGGATTCAGAGGAAGACGAAGAGGAGGAGGTATGGGTCGAGGTCGAGGACAAATCATCTGTTACAATTGTGTGCAGCCAGGACACTTAGCAAGGGATTGTCAGAACCCTTGTACCACTTGCAGCTACTGTGGCGCATTCGAACACGTTATCAAAGATTGTTCTGTGCTGCTAGCCAAACTTCAGGAGAGACGAGGACCTCAATAGAACCCATAAGTGCAACTGATATATGATGAAACTCGTGGAGAGGACCCTAGAGTTGCTATTATCACTAGAGGAGGAATTGTTATAGGAGAAGACATAACAACCCAAGTAAAGACTACAGAAGAATCAGGAGTCAGGAAAGCTGCAGAGAAGACAGAAGTTTTTGATGCAAAGAAAGAAAAACAAATATTTGAGGAGGTAAGAAAAGAATTCAGGAGAGACCAAGGTTCTTCATCAAAGACACGACTAGAAGTGAGAGAATGTGGAATGCCTCTGGCATAAGACCAATTTTCTCTTCCAGGAGAAGGAAAAGAGGTAGGCAAGATCAGGGAATTCTTGTATACTCGTATTAAGTTGATTCAGGATGAAAGTGCTGTACAAGAGATAACAAATTTAATCAAATAGTATGAATTAGGAAAGACAGATCCCTTGCTGAATAGAGAAGTACACCAAGTCTCTAAAAAGAGAAGGAATAATAAGGAACTACACCTGAATGCTCAAATTGGAGAGTATGATATAGACTATGTAGTCCTCAACTTAGGGTTGAAGGTCAATGTCATGATGAAGCAGACATAGGAACTGATGGGAAAACCTAAGTTGATATACTCCCCTATTAGGCTTAGGATGTCTAATTAGCAAGCTGTGAGCCCCTTTGGAATATTGGAACATGTCCTTGTGGACATCGACGAAGTAAGGACATTTTCATACTTCGAGGTGATTGAGATAGTTGATGATAGTTGTCCTTAACCCGTGCTCTTAGGAATTGATTAGGCTTTCAATAATTCCACTGTGGTTGATTTAAAGAAAAGAAGAATGACATTTGAAGGATATGGCCTTAGGGTCATTTCACTGTTAGATCCTGACGAAGGTCAGATATACACAGAACCCATCAGGGAAGAAGACCACGCATATGAACTAGAAAACATATACAAATTAAAAACGAGACAACATGATTACATTAATCCTATGACAGATGGGAACCTAAGCTGGCAAAGTGATAACACATGTTCATCAGATTCAGAAGAATCACTAGAGAACTAGCAGAACAAAATGTATGAAGTATCTACAAGGAGATGTGCTAGATTAACCAGAGAAGTTCATTGGACTGACACAACAATAAGTAACTTGCCCACCTTTGATGGTCTAAATCATTTAGAAGCTTTCTTATTGGAATTTGAAGAAATTGTACCAATACAACAAAGATTGTTGGCAATGGATGAGGCCCTAAAAGAAACTTGAGCAAGATGGTGGGGGACACACAAAAACAACATTACAGAATGGGTACAATGTCACACTTTGATGACAGCACGATTTTGAGAGCAAGTAGAAGGATGAGAAGTTAGGTACACAAGTCAAAGTTGTCCGAAGGAACATGTGCAAATTTGCGAGGAAGCCTGGAGCAACATTCCTCAAGAGTAGTGGGTGCACAAATTCATCAACACACTGGACACAACCCCTATCAATTGGTACCTATAATCAGAACTGCACCTCGTCACTATAGATTGCAAAGGTATGACTCAGAACTTTGTAAGTACCTTTTTATTTGAAAGCTGATATCCTACAATATATCAAGTGTTACATATCGTAAGACATAAAGTATTTGAGGAGGCACCTAGCCTCCCCTTGGAACAAGAAGAGGAAAAATGGACTGCACCTCTCCAGAAATTGCAAGGCTGTTACAATATCGATGTTGATGAAGACAATGATCCTAGGAAGGTGAACATCGTTGAAACAAAAGGATAGAGAGACATAGAAGGACCAAGAGTTGAAATACCTTTCATTGGATAGCCGATCAAGATCAAGAAAGTCAATATTGGAACAGATAAAACACCGAAGCTTGCAAATGTTGGAGATTATTGGGATGCTGCCACTATTGACAAGATAACAGAGTTACTGCATGAATATCAGGACTTGTTTCCAACCAAGTTCACTGATATGAAGGGCATTAAAGGGCCCATGGGAGAGATGAGGATCCCTTTGAAACCATATGCAAGGCCAGTTAAACAAAGAACCTACAGATTGAACCCTAAATATAAGGAGAAAGTGAAGATTGAACTTGACAGAATGATGGAAGCAAGAATCATAGAACCCATTGAAGAGTCAAAGTGGATTATCCCTATGGTGGTACAAGACAAGAAGACAAGAGAGATCAGGATCTGTGTAGATCTTAGGAAGATGAACGATGCCTTTTTGCATGACCCATTCCCTACGCCATTCACTGACAAAGTGTTAGGTAATGTAGGAGGACAGGAGGTATATTCTTTTATAGATGGATTTTCAGGATACCATCAGATCCAGATTGCCAAGGAAGATCACCATAAGACCACATTTGCAACAGAATGGGGATCCTACCAGTATGCAGTGATGCTGTTTGGATTGAAGAATGCCCCAACCATATTTTATAGGGTGGTGGTTGAAGTGTTCAAGGATTTTTTACATAAATTATTGGAAGCATACTTTGATGATTGGACTGTTTTCATCTTATTACAAAATCATATTGAATGTTTAAGTCTAATGTTGGATAAGTGTAGGCAGTGTCAGATTTCCTTGAACCTGAATAAGTGCATCTTCTTCTCACCCTTTGGAGTGTTGTTGGGTCAGATTGTGTGTAAGAAGGGACTACTGGTAGACCCATATAAGATTTCCATTATAGTTGATCTGTCCCCTCCTACTTTAATGAGATAGCTGCACACTACGCTGGTACACATTGGATATTACAGGGAGTTCATTAAAGGCTATGCATAGATCAAAGCATCCATGGAGAAGATTTTGAATAAAGATTGTCAGTTTAATTGGACAGAATAATTCCAGAAGAGCTTCGACACACTGAAACAGAAAATGGTTACTACGCCTATCCTGTTTTTTCCAGTTTGGAGCAAGGAATTTCACGTGCATGTCGATGCATCTTCCATTGCATTAGGAGTTGTGTTAGCACAACTATGAGTTGGAGAAATACACCACCCATTATCCTTTTCTAGTAGGAAGCTATCAACAATTGATATTAATTACACCACCACTGAGAGAGAAGGGTTATCCATGGTGTATGCACTGTAGAATTTTCACCACTACTTGTTGGGAGGACACTTTAAAATGTTTACTGATCACTTCACGCTGAAATACCTAGTCAACAAGCCAGTGTTGGGGGGGAGAATATGCAGATGGCTTCTGCTATTTCAGGAATATGATTTTGAGATTGTGGTTAATCCATGAAGAATGAATAAAGGTCCTAACCACTTGTTGAGGTTAGAACATGGAGAAGAGCCTACTAGTTTGGAGGATACACTACCAGATGCATAGTTGCTGACCATTAGAAAGATTGATGATCACTTCACAGAGATAGTCCAGTTCCTGTCAATAGGAATGGAAACTAGTGAATACACAATCACCTAGAAGAAACAACTGGTAGTGCGTGCTGCAAACTTTTCACTTATAGATGGACAAATATACAATATGTGACCTGATGAGATATTTAGGAGGTGTGTTATGTAGGCAGAGTGACTGTTGATCCTCGCAGAAGCTCATGAAGGGACTACAGGAGGACACTACACAGGGAAAGAAACAACACAGAAGGTTCTTAGAGCTAGCCTTTGGTGGCCTACCTTACATAGAGATGCTAAGGACTATTACAGAGCCTATGATGTATGCCAAAGAGTTGGGAAACCATCCATAAGAGATGAAATGTCGTTAGTACCAAAACTAACCCTACAAGCATTTGAGAAATGGGCCATTGATTTCGTGGGACCTATCAACCCATTAGGGAAGCACACAGGATCCAGATACATAATCACTGCGACAAAGTACTTGACCAGATGGGATGAAGCAAGAGTAGTTAAGGACTGTAGTGAAACTACAACTACGTGCTTCATATTTGATGACATCATAACTAGGTTTGGATGCCCAAAGATCCTTATGAGCGATCAAGGCACACACTTCATCAATAAGACTGTTGAATCCTTGACTGAGTAATTTTCAGTCCATCATCATAAGAGCACACCCTACCATCCACAAGTAAACGAAACAGTTGAAGCATTCAAATTTTTTTTGGAGACAACGCCGACGAAGATTTGTAGTGTGAACAAGGATGACTGTTATTTAAGAGTACCAACAATACTATGGGCCTATATAACCACTTGCAAGAAGCTTACAATGCATACCCCCTTTAAGTTGGTTTACGGTCTCAAAGAAGTTGTCCCGATGGAATATTTGGTTCCAAGCTTAAGAATCGCCGCCTTTACAGATATGGATGATACTGGCGCTGTTCAAGAGAGGCTCATGCAATTGGTCAAACTATAAGAAGACATATTTATTGTAGGATTCCATCAACAAGTACATAAGGAAAGACAAAAATCCTACCATGAAAGGAACATCAAGAAGAAGGCATTTAAGCAAGGCAAATTGGTATTGATATACAACAACAAATTTATGAAGAATCCAGGAAAGTTCAGAACACATTGGCTTGGGCCATACGAGGTTGCCTATGTTACAGAAGGAGGAGCTGCGTAGTTAAAGACTTTGAATGGAGAATGGAAGGAAGGTTTGGTGAAAGAGAGCCAATTGAAATTGTATTATGACAACCCACTGCCTCGCAGCTCTCATTAACAACATATGGAAAAGGGTCCAAGTACCAGGTGCAGTTGAAATTGGGTACCAGACATAGAAAAGACAGTCTGCACACAGTGGGGGAGGAAAGAGTAGAAATCACAGGCTGCTCCACGCAGCTTGAAGATGAATAAAATCAAAAGGATTAGATCTGAAGTGCCTTGGGATGAGTCACAGGTGAGTGTTGGGTGCCTTTTGGCCCTTGGGTATGGAAGTAAGTGAATATTAAGGAAGAAAAGACAGAATGCAAACTACGTGGAAGACACAGTGAATGATATTGGGTCGAAGTGAGCAGAAGAGAAGAAAAGATGGTGCAAAGTAAGAGAAAGAAAGTCGTTGGACAAGGAGATCGAGGATGGAAAGATCATCAAGGAATATGGATCATGGACAACTCAACAAGCATAAAAAGGCACCATCGGATGCTTTGGAGGACCACGCGAGAATGAAGGAAAGACAGGATGGAAAATCCCTGGAAAACATGGGTCAAGTTGACCTAGGGTTTTAGACACCTAGGGTTTTGGTATCTAGGGTTTTGACACTTAGGTGTTAACCTAAGGATGTTCGAGAGATATTGTAATGTATAAATAAAGGTCAAGAGGAATTGGGATGGGTTGGTAGTAAGTTGGTTGTGAGTTCATTGTCATTGTGAGATCGAGTGATTACTACTGTGTGAGAGAGAAGTGCTGGTGTGAGGGCCTTCTGTATTGTAAGATATTCAGTTGGTTGTGAAGATCAACCCTGCATTTGGGTGCACAAGGTGGGGAGAGAGAGAAAGAGAGAGAGAGATATGCAAGCTAAGAGTGCAGATGAGAATTGTATGCTTTCATCTGAATATATTATAAAGCGTAATTATGTGGACGTAGCTCTAGGGAGAGGGTGAACCACGTATATTTTGTGTTATGTGTGATTGATGATGGGTTCTTTGTCATTTGATATACTGATATTGTGTTATATCTAAGATATAACTTGTGCAGTAGGCCTAAGGAAGATAAAGAATGCTAGGTTAGTGTGTGTAGTTGATTTGAATCCATTTTTCATTTTCTTTGGTTGTAGACACCTGTGTCCTGCAACCCCCTGTAGCTACTTCGGGTGAGACTGCATATGCCTCGCAGGTGTTTTCGAAAGGGCCAATAGTTAGGGATTGTTGGTGTGCTCTTAGATTTGAACCCTGGGTCTGCCCCTGTGCCAACAACACAGACCAATGCATCTCAGATATGCAAGCCTCAAATCATGGCTGGATCACACCAACAACCACTACATCCAACTATCATGTGGATAATCTTCAACAGTTCAGTTCCCTTTCCCAAGCAAAGATGTGGATGAGGATGGATCAATGAATGGGTGAGTGAGTGCATGAAAGAGTGTGAGGGAAATGAATGAACATATAGGAAATCAGTGAACATGCCATTAGTCGAACCCCCCCATCAGACTAGAGGCAAGTTTAAGTAACTTCTTGGGGAATCAAGAACCTCTTGGCCTTTCCCAAGAATCTCACATAACAAATCCCCCCCCCTTAGGAAAAAAGGGTAATTAACATAGGAATAAACACTTAGACCCTCAAGCCCCCTCTCTTGTGGAATCATAGACCCCTATAACTCTATTCCTTGTCCGTCTAGCAGCCAATGATGTGTTTATTATTAATAATGATAGAAAACATTACATGTCTTGGGCACACTGGCCTTTTAATAATTGTTTGGGCACCCTGGCCTCTTAGCATTGTAATAATACATTATTTAAAATGGGGGTTTGAAACCCAAGGTGTTACACTGCCTGTGATAGATCAGTACCGAGTACAACTCGAGGAGTGCATGAAAGAATGGAGGAATCCTTGAATGCATGAATGGTGAATGGGATGATGAAATACCCCTGGTAAGAAATGAAGGTTACCCTCCTCCACAGAATGGAAAAAAGATCCCTCCATGAATATTGTAGAACTATGGAGTGTAAGAGTCCATCCTCCCCGAAATGATGAGATTCACCCTAAAAATACACAAAGTTTCCCAAATATATCTTCATGTCCCTTACTGGACACTTGTCTTCATAAAGCTTCATGAATTCCACTTGTAATTCATTCCCTTCCCATAGGAACTTAGGATAAGATAAAATTATATCCCTACCTTGGACCTTAGGAATAATAATATAATATTCATTTGGGATTAATCCCTCTAGCTTAGCTGCTTCCTAGGCTCTTAGCTCCCTTTCCCTAACTAGTGGAGTTTAGTCCCCCTTACTCTTTTACCCAGTTGGTCTGCACACAATGATGTATTTTTCATTAATAATTGTATGTGAATACATTTACATTTACATCACACATATACTTTTTCTTTCTCCATCATCACTCACTAGCCTATGTATATTTGTATTTACATTTATAGTTGGGGTTTGACTTAGGGGTATTATAGTAGCAGTGATGAGAACCATGCCCTTGCAGCCCACACTAGGAGGGGTGGAAGGGGTTCTCCAGATAGAAGAGGTCCATAAGGGAGTAGATATTCTCCTTATAGGGAAGCATCTCCAGAGTCGATACAGAAGAAGGATCTTAGTAAGATCAAATGTTTTGAGTTTCATGATTTTGGGCACTATGCTTCACAGTGTCCACACCAGAGAGGAAGAGGAAGTAAGAAACAAGCATCAACAACAAAGGTTGATGAGGTAGAAGACATATTCCATAGGGAGATCTTTTTGGTTTCCACCCTTTCAGGTAATTTCTCCAACTGGGAGAGATGGTTGTTGGATAGTGGAACATATTTCCATATGACAGGTGCTAGAGAGTTGTTTGAAACTCTCACAGAGTCTGTCTTAGACTTATGTGTGGATCTTGGTATGAGATCCAAACATTCAGTACAAAGATACAATGTTGTATCATTTCAATTGGAGTAAGGAGAGATACTGAGGGTGTCGAATGTCTTGTGGGTTCCATAACTTAGGAGGAGTGTCGTCTCAGTCTCAGATATTGAGAGGAAGGGATATCATGTATTTTTTTCAAAATGGATAGGTACTTCCTTTTCCCATATGACCTAGCTTCAGATCAAGAATGGCTTTTGGAGTTAGGGAGGGAAACCTATATAGGATGAGAGGCCATCATATGAGTGTTGTGACCAATAAGAACATAGAGACACATGAGGAGGATCATGTGGCTCCATGAGTGGTGAGGTAGGTGACCCCACTAGTGGTAAAGGATTATAAGGAGATAGATTTTATAGGGAGTCATTCCTCAGGATCCAGGAGGGAGGAGAAGCCTCCCAAGATTATGAAAAGTATAGTGGAAAAGGAGAAGATGGCCCCAGGGGTTGTGTAGAATCAGAGGGAGTCAAGTTTCATGAGGAGCATGCAATATCAGAGAGAGCCTTATTTTAGGGAGATTCAGTTGGCTTAGAGGGAGAGATGGTCATAGATAAGGAGTTCCCCTTAGGTTCAACTGGGAGAGAGACATATTACAGGACTAACAAACACATTTCATGGGTTAAGGAGGCCATGCATGAGATTCATTGGTAGTACGATTCTATGGCATGTGAGAACTCCATGGAGGATACACTTGTCTTAACAGAATTTTCAACCTTGACAGATGAGGCATCCAATCAGGAGGACTGCATAGTAGGATTTTCTTCATTCACAGAGGAAGAAACCAGTGACAAAAGGAGTAGCTAGTCTAGACTATTGGAGTATATATATATATATATATATATATATATATATATATATATATATATAGATATATAGATGGATTGAAAAACCCAAAATTGTATCTACTATGTGCGACAATAGTACATCTAGATGTTGGAGTATGGGATACTTCCCTCTCTAAGAGGGAGTCTTTATTTTTTGTAGATTCAAGAGGTATTCCCCCTAGAGGCCAAGGTGTCAGGAATGTGGGAATTTTCGTTGGCACTAGTTTTGAATTTCGTTTTAGTGAAATCAGCCTAGAAATGAGGCTAGGGACTCATTGGCAAGTTGATGGGCTTTGTGGGTTTGTATGGGGGTGCCACACCCACAAAGAGGATTAAAATATTCTAATTAATTATTGAGTTTAGGAAGGGCTCCTAAAATCACTCATTGGACTCCTATATAAAGGAGAGATGCCATTGTGACATTAGATCATCATTGTGGAAGAATGGAGTTGGAATAAGTGAGTCCGCACTTGTGTCAAGGAGGATTGGTGATCTCATCAAAGGGAAGTCTGCAAGGTGGAAAATATTTCCTAAGAGAGAGGAGAGAAGAAGGTTGCATGTGTGAGTGAATTTTTTGTACCATACATGATTTGCAGGACAACCCATTTATATATGTGGGTTGCAGAAGGAAAAATTGAGTATAGGGTATACACGATTTGAAGTGGAGCAAACATTGTATGTCCATGGGTTTCCAGTTGGTGAATTGTGTATTTTAGTTTCTGGGCAGGTGTAGATTTGTAAAGGATGACATGTGACATCAGTAGGCCATACAGGTGGTCTACAACATATTCTTGGGTAGAGTATATTTCAAGATATTGTTGAGTTTTGTTTTTCTTTCTTGTGTATTGGAGGACAAGGTTGTCCTAAGATTTGGTGATTTTGAGAGGACTAGTTCTGTCCTCAGTTTTGGTGAATTTGAGAGGATTAGTTTTGGTCCTCATATTTGGAGAATTGGATAAAGTTATAGAAAAATAATATTGTGTATTGAATATTCATCTTTGATCTTTTGGTTTCCGCTGCATATATTTTCAGTCAATAATTTCAGTGTAAAGTTGTTGGATTACTAAGAGGGGGGGCGGTGAATCAGTAATAGCATAATTATAATAATTTTTCTTCAAATGTTCTATCAATGTAGAATTATTATCCAATAATGAGAAATAAGAAATAAACAATCACACACATACACAGTACACCAATGTTTTACATGGAAACCCAAATCGGGAGAAAACCACAAAATGCGTTTTCTTATATGTCTTGAAGAATTAAATTCATTGGAAGCACCAAATTCCTTTTTTTTTCCAGCTGCAACTAGAAGGAAGCTCCAACCCCCTAGTTTCTCAGGCTACAACCCGAGGGAAGCTCCAACTCCCCAATTCTCTGGCTACAACCAGAAGGAGGCTACAACCCCCTATGTTCTCCGACTACAACTAGAAGGTGGCTACAACCAACTATCCTTGCCCCATCCAACCTCCCTGAAGTATAAGTAGAATGATGGAACTATTGTCAACCTGTCACTGTGAGATATACTGCTATACAACTGTATCAACCTATACCACTGCCCTGTATCCAATCTGTACAACTTCCCTGTAATCAAAACGTACCTGAACTGAACATGTATCTACAAAAATACAATAGATACATGACCTGTAGTGATGCAACCCGCATATGTATGCACTCTATCTATTATGAAGCCCATGTATGCCTTCTGAAACTAGGGTTTCCTTTCACTTGAATTTTTTTTGACCCTATGTAACTTCTTTCACATAGATCTGTAACCTGTCACTGTATCCAGACTGTAACTGTACCCTGTGCATGCATCCTCATACATAACCTCTACTCAAGGCAAGTATGTCTCTCTCTAGTCATGTGCCATATAGGTATGTGTAATCATGAATAATTATAATATCCCTCACATGATCTTAGTCACCAACCCCTTTCTGATATTCAATTTCTCAATACATCAATAAATATAAGATCTCAATCATGTACCATAAAAACTCTTAGCCATATGCCAAGATATACAAGATGTGCCTCAACAAGAAGTATCGATGATAAATATACCAACACTATATTTTTGTAGATCTGACTTATACAGAAGATCCCATGTAGCCATTAGTCTCTCTAGGGAGAATCCTCAAATCTCCATTTCCATTCCTCATGCATACATCAAAATCCAACTATTCATAGAAATAAGACATAACTTTTGAACCAATGGATGGATATGATGTATTTGAGCACTCTAGACCTTCCTGGGAGCTTGATCTCAGAATATAGAACCTCTACACCTTCATCTTCTCAAGTTTCATGTCTTTCTCAACATGTACTCACCCTATACACAACCATCCCGCATACATACGCTCCCTATACAAAGACAACCCATGTACTGTACGCACCCTATACACAGACAACCCGCATATGCCTCCGAAAATGGGGTTTTCTRTAAATCCGAGAATTTCACTGTCAACCCTTCATGCTACCTCAGACGTTCGCCACTTCMGATATATCCACAAGTATTTACAAGAAACTTTACACAARAGAATAGATATACACAATGTACAAGTGTGTGTTTAATGAGTGAGATTTGCCTCTTATTTATATCTTCATGTAGCCTTACACTTTCCTTATTTTAGGKCTTATTTATTTAAATTAATTTCTTTTGMAAAGMACTTTKACCCTTGGGGGCTTCTATAAGACTTATGAGGGGTTCTCCAACTTTGTATGGTCATAACTCTCTAACCCTGAGGAGTTACRTGACATTCCACATACCACCAGAAACAACATGAAAAGCACTATCTATCTAGGATAGTTTCCCTGACAAATTCACTATCCTTCAACTCATTATTCCATAATTAAGCATGGGTTCTCTTACTCTGCAAAGCATCTTCCCATGAGGGMTTTCACCATAAGGGGRCCACTTTGGAGTTCATCCATATTTACTTCTTATCAACCATGACGAGACAATAATGAGTMATCTTTACATTAAACAATCTTGGGTCCRTTACCCAAACCTTTATGYTGCGGGGATTTCTTCAAGGTTTGACATCAATGACAACCAAMCTTAATCAACAAAGTTGTCCAGTGATAKTTAGATCACTAGGAAACAATTTTTTAGATCTGAAATTAGTCACATAGAGTTRGATGTGAAAATTGAAAATTGAATGGTATTTTCAGATATTACTTGGATAAGTTTGTCATTGTATTTTTGGATGACATTCTTATAYTATTTAAGTTTGAAGAAGAGCATGAAAAACACTTAAGAATGGTGCTACAAGTATTGAGGGAGCATCAATATGCAAAGTTGAGCAAGTGTTCATTCTATCAAAGGCAGAYACATTATTTGGGCCATGTCATTTCAGAAGAAGGGATAATAGTAGATCCGGAAAAGATAAGAGCCATTGAGGGATGGCCAGTACCAAGRAATGTATCATAGGTGAGATCTTTCATGGGACTTATAGGCTATTATAGAATATTTATTGAACGATTCTCAAATATTGCACACCCAATTTCATCTTTKCAAAAGAAGGGTGTGAGATTTGAATGGACCATTGAATGTGAAAGAAGTTTTCAACACTTGAAAAGCTTGTTGACATGTGAACCCATTTTTAGAATTGTTGATCCTAATGAATATTTTGTTGTGTGCACTCACGCATGCAAAKAATGTTGGATTACTGAGAGGGGGGGTGAATTAGTAATAGAGCAATTTAATCATTTTTCACCATAAAATGCAAGTGTTATATCAATGTAGCATTATCATCCAATAGTTGCAGAGTAAATAAACAATGAAMAAATGAAAAATCATACACATACACAGTACACTAGTGTTTTATGTGGAAGCCCAAAGAGGAAGAAAACCACATAATGATTTTTCTTATATGTCTTTAAGAATTACATTCATTGGAAGCACCAACTTCCTTTGTTTTCCAGCTGCAACTGGAAGGAGGCTCCAATCCCATAGTTTCTCAGGCTACAACCTGAGGGAATCTCCAACTTCCCAATTCTCTGGCTACAACCAGAAGGAGGATACAACCCCCTATGTTCTCTGGCTACAACCGGAAGGTGGCTACAACCACCTGTCCTTGCCCCGTCCAACCACCCTGAAATATAAGTGCCAAATGTAGAAACTGAATATGTCATTGAGAAACCTGTCATTGTATACTCATCAACCAATATGATATGATTACATATACCTCAAATGTAGAAACTAAATATGTCACTAAGAAACCTATCACTGTATACTCATCAACCAATATGATCTAATCACATATACCTCAAATGTAGAAACTGAATATGTCACTGAGAAACCTGTCACTATGTACTCACAAACCAATATGATCTAATCACATATACCTATACCACAAGTTTGTAACTCAAACCATGTGCTAGAACCTCACTGTTATACAACCTCTATCTGTACCAATAACTTCAACAACATACCTCAACCAAAATCCCTCAAACATGAACCAATACTAAACTTCAGTAGATTTGCCTCATATGAACTCTACAAAAATCCATAAACTCCCAAGAGGGAATCCAACATATTTACAAGGAAAACCCTCAACTTGATTCATAAATTCAACACTACAAATATGAGAACCATACCTTTTTTTTTTCTTCTTGCAGCATTCTGTTGTCGCGGTTTTGCTGTCGTGAATCCACTGCCATGATTTTTCTGTCGCACTTTTTTTGTTGTGGTTTTCCTGCCATAGTTTTTCTGTTGCACTTTTCTTGCTGCGATTTTTCTGCCACACTTTTTCTTCCACAGTTTTCCTGCCGCACTTTTTCTGCCATAGTTTTCCTACTGCACTTTTTCTATTGCAGCTTTCCTGCCACACTTTTTTTGCCGCACTTTTCTCTATCAATAATACTTGCCCAAATAAACTTTCACACAAATATATATTCAATGATATTCATGTGTGTTTTGAATGAGATACCCTTTCCTCTTATTTATACTTTTATGTAGCTTCCTCAAGGGGTTACCTTTTAACCATCTTAACCCACTTTCCTTATTTTAGGGTTATCCCACTTATAACCACTTGCCCACTTAACTTAACCACTTTCCATAATTAGTAAGTTATCCATTTACTTTATTATTTAAATAATTTCTTTTGCATCCTTTTTGACTTATAATACACTCATCACTTCACTTTATTATTTAAATAAATTCTTCTTTGCAAACACTTTGACTACTTTTACCTTTTGGGGCTTCTAGATGACTCATGAGGGTTATCTAACTGCACATGGCCATAACTCTCTAACCGTGAGGATTTATGTGACATTCCACATACCACCGGAAATGTAATGACATGTACTATGCATCTAGAATAGTTTTACCTGCAAATATATAGAAACTAACACCATTATCCATCAAACAAACTTGGGTCCATTACCCAAACCTTTGTGCTACCGTAATTCTCTACCAGACTTTCTTCAAGGGTTGACATCAATGACAACCAACCTAATCAATCAACAATATCCCCCTTTGGCATTGATGGCTCATGCTTTTTCTGTGAACATAGCTCCTCTGGAACCATGCCTATGTTCTCTAAATATGATAAATCTCCCCCCCTTTGTCATCAATGGAAAATGTATCTTTCCATCTGAAATTTCCTTGGGGATACTCCCCCTAACTGAACTCTTCCTGAAACTGATCTTTCGACTTGAAGTGTCCTCTTTATGGTGCTTCCTCGTGTAAATATAAGACATATAAGATAAGCATTCAAAAGCATTCATTTTGGAGTATAAATTACTCCGAGTCTCTGGCGAAGATACTCAAAGGATTTTCGTGGAAGTGGTTTTGTAAAGATGTCTGCCACTTATTCTTTTGTGCCCACATATTCAACTCTGATGTTCTTCTCTGCAACCTGTTCCCGTAGAAAGCGATACTTGATTGGAATGTGCTTCATCTTGGAGTGCATCAACGGGTTCTTTGAGATACTTATGACACTTGTATTATCACAATAGACTCGAATGGGCTCATCATACTCAACCTGTATATATGTCAGATTGTTTTTCATCCATAGAACTTGTGTACAACATGCTGTTGTTTCCATATATTCTTCTTCGACTGTAGATAAGGATACTGATGATTGTTTCTTTCTTAGCCATGATACTAAACACTCACCCAAGTAGAATGCTTCTCCACTTGTGCTTCGTCGGTCATCAATGAAACTTGCCCAATCTACATCTGTGTAGGAAATAAGTGATATATCCTTTTCTTTTGGATACCATAATCCAAACTCTTATGTTCCTTTAAGATATATGAAAATCTTGTTCATTGCTATGACATGTGATTCCTTTGGTGCCTCTTGAAATAGTGCCACTTTTCCAACTTCTTGCATTACATCTGGTCTGGATGCTGTCACATATAGTAAGCTACCAAACATTAACCTGTATTTCCTCTGGTCTGTAGACTTTGAATCATCATCTTTTCTCAATTTGAAACTAGTTTGCATAGGAGTGGTAACTGGTTTTCAATCTTCCATTCCAAACCTCTTTCACATTTCTATGATATACTTAGTTTGAGAAATAAAAATTCCTTGGTTTCTTTGATGTATCTGAAGACCTAGAAAGAAGGATAGCTCTTCGAGTAATGACATTTCAAATTCATTCTTCATATCCTTTGCAAATTTCTGGCTTAACCTATCATAATTACTTCCAAAAATAATATCATCAACATAAACTTCAATTAATAAAATACTATCTTGAGTTACCTTGATGTAGAGGTTGTTGTATACACTTCCTTTTCTGAACCCCGCTTGTTGTAGATATTTATCCAGTCTAGAGTACCATACTCTAGGAGCTCGTTTTAGACCATACAAGGCCTTCTTAAATTTGCACATGTAATCATCGTTCTCTGACAACTGAAATCCTTCTGGTTGTTCAATGTAGACTTATTCTTCAAGTTCGCCATTCAGAAAAGATGATTTCACGTCCATCTGATACACTTTAATATTCTTGGAGAATGCATAAGCTAAAATCAATCGGATTGCTTCCATTCTGGCAACTGGGGAAAATGTCTCTTCAAATTTGATTCCTCCAACCTGTGCGTATCCTTTATATACCAATCTGTCTTTGTTCCTTGTAACCTGTCCATCTTCATTCAATTTATTTCTGAATACCCACTTTGTGCCAATCAATTCTTATTCTTTGTTCCTAGAACCAATTCCCAAGTGTCATTCTTCTCTATTATCCAATTCTTCATCCATGGCCTTATTCCAAAATTCATCCTTGCTGGCCTCTTCAAAACTGTTTGGTTTAATCGTAGATGAGATTGCTAGGTGTGTTTGTTCTGGTGAACAAATTCTTCTTCTAGTCTCAACTCCTACATCTTTGTTTCCGATAATCTAATCTAAAGGATGATTCTTCTGTATTCATTTTCTAGGTGTTTTTGGAGGCACTTTCTAAGATTTCTCTTATGATTCTGTCTGATCCTCTTCATCTTCCCTTCTACTTCTTCTTCATCTTCTACTTCTTCTTCGTAAAGTTGTTCCATTGATTCATTTTCTTCTTCCTTTAATTCTCATCAACTTGTTTTGTCAATTGTTACATTAATGATTTCCACAACTTTGTTCAACCTCATATTGTAACACTTGTATGCTTTCCTTGTACTTGAGTAACAAAAAAGTACTCCTTTGTCCACACGAGAGTCAAACTTTCCCATTCTGCCATCTTCTCTTTTGATGTAGCATTTTCTTCCAAATACTCTGAAGTGCTTCACATTTTCTAGTCTTCCTTTCCATAGCTCCTAAGGAGTTTTGTGAGTGTTGTTTCTGAGAATTACTCTATTTTGAATGTGAACTGTTGTATGCATTGTGTGTGTCCAAAATATATATATCAATTTGGAATCCATTAGCATTGTTCAAGCCATTTCCTGTACTGTCCTGTTCTTTATTTCAACAACTCCATTCTGTTGAGGTGTCCTAACAACGCCAAATTTCCTTTTTATTCCATTCCTGCTACATACTTATTCCATAAATTCCTTTGAAGTGAAATCTCCTCCATTATCAGATCTCAAACATTTGATTTTTGAATCCATTTCATTTTCAACCATTTCCTTGTAGACCTTGAAGTTTTCAAAAGCTTCTGACTTATTCCCGAGAAAGAAAACTATAGTCATTCTTGTATAATCATCAATTAATAACATAAATTATTTCTCACCTTTTAAACCCTTTGTTTTAGTTGGTCCAACTAGATCAATATGCACAATTTCCAGTGGTCTTTTCGTTGAATATTCCTTTGATTTAAACCTGGTCTTTGTTTTCTTTCCTTGTTGAAAATGCTTGCATAAAGTGTTGGTTGGTTTCGTGATCTGGGGCATTTCTCTAACTGCTTATTTTTTGCTGACTTTGGCAAGGTTATCAAAGTGTATGTGACCCATTATTATGTGCCATAGACAACTTTCATCTTCCTTTTGTAGACAACACTTTTCATTTCCAATTTCACTTAATACACATATGTTGCTTGACGTTCTTTCAGTTGTTGCAATCAATTTTCCTGAACCTTCTTTTCTTATCTCGCACTTTTGTGAATCAAAATTAACTTTATGACCTTGGTCACACATTTGAATCACACTTAGAATATTATGTTTCATATCTTCTACTAGTAGAACATTTTCTTCCTTGGTATTCTTGTTTCCAATTTTGACTGTGCCTTTTCCAATGATTTTAGCTGAATCATCATTTTCGAAGGAGACTTATCCATTTATTTCCTTTCTTAATGTAAGAATCCTGTCTTTATCACTTGTAATATGTTTTGAACAACCAATTTCAACATACCAACCACATTTCTTCTTCTTATCTTGTAGAGCGAGTGCACATTCTTCATTGCTATACTAATTCTTCTTTCTTATCCATGTTCTCTTTTGAGGTTTCTGTCTGTGACTGTTCTTGTTCTATTGTGGTTCTCTAGGAGGAACTGTCATTTTGCAATATTTGGCCATGTGTCAAAATGTTTTACACTTGTAGCATTCCACTTCAGTGCTCAATGATTCAAACCTGTTGTAACTTCTATTCTGTGTTTCACTAGGCCTTCTTGGATAACCCTTTTGTGTATGGATTTTAATGTTGTTTATGTTCTTTCTGTTAGCTCTACAATTCATAGCTTTATGTCCAAAATTATTGCATGAAAAACATAAAACAAAAAATATAGTTTGATACCTGGGAGTTGAATATCTTCTGAAAGGAGTTTATCTTTTGAATCCTTCTTCTTCCTGAGGCCTATCTGTCGGTTGTTGATTCTGAAATCTGAATTGTCTCGGTGGAGGAGTGTCCCTGTAATCTTCTTTGTAGGTATTCCTATCCCCTTTGATTGTTTCTGCATATATTTTTGGATATGTTTCTTGTTTTTTTGTTTTGCAGTTTGATTCCTTTTCTGTAGGATTGTATCCAAGTCTGTTCTTGTCATGATGAGGCTTTTGACTACTGATAATGACATCCAAAACTTTTGAGCTGTTCTTCATATTTTTCTTTTGAAGATCCTTTCTTAATGTGACAATCTTTGATTCCAATTTTTCAATGATCCTGTCTCTTTCTTCTAGCTGTTCTTTGAGTGCTTCTTCAATTCTTTTATATTCTTCTATTTGAACCTTCAAATTTGTGATCATTTGTTCTATTTCTTGAGTGTCTTCTTTCTTGTCTAGTTCTTCTTGTAGCTTCTTGTTTTTCTTCTTTTCTCTTCTTATAACTTCTATGGCAGTCAACAATTCTTATCGGTAGTCAACTTCTGCCTCTTCATATTCTTCTTTGGTGTCTTGTTTATCAGAGTCTTCTACTTCCATGAACAGAACTCTTTCTTTCTCACTATCATTGAATTCATCTTCATGTGATGAGGAGATGTCTTCTTTGGTGCATAATCTTTTCTTGAAAGCTTTCTTTATGGTTCTTTTGCCTTTATATGCTTGTTTTCTATTTGAGTAATCTTCACCATTCCTCTTATTTTTCTTATGATGACATTTGTTATCAAAATGACCAATACCATCAAAATTAAAACAAATCAATGGAATCTTACCTTTATATCTGTCGTTGGTTCCCTTGTTCAATCTTCTGACAAAGTTGGCCACTTCTTAATAATCTTCCGAGATGTCACTGTTGTTGTTATGTTCTTTTTCCTTTTGATTTCCCTTTTGCTTTGAACTTTTGGATGCTTTGAAAGATGCTTCTTTTATATCTGGATTTTCTTGTTCAGTTCTCATTTCATATGCTATGAAGATTCTATGTAGTTCATCCATGCCTATTGAGTCTAGATATGCTCTTTCTTCTAGTGCTGATATCTTAGGATCAAATCTCATAAGAAGAGATCTTAGTACCTTTTGAACAATTACAGATTCTTTAATTTATTCTCCCAATTCTATGATTGCATTTACTGTTTCATCGACTTGTAATAAATGAACTGCAATATTCTCATATTCCTTCATCTTTAGTTGTTCGAACTGACCTCTATAAGTTTGAAGCTTTGTTGCTTTGAATTTTGAATCTCCTTCATAAATATTTTGAAGCTTGTCCCAAATCTCTTTAGCGGGTTTACAATGTATAACTTTGGTGTATACCAATTCACAAATACCACTCATAAGTGCATTTGTGGCTTTGGAATTATTTTGACCGAGTTTTATTTCTCTTTCATTTGTCGGCAGAACTATTGGTTCTTTGTATCCATCTACAACTGATTTCCAAATTTCAAATCCCTGTGCCTGTATATATATTTTCATCCTTCTGCTCCAAAATGCATACTTCTGTCCATAAAACTGTGGTATACCATTTTTATACATGTTTTTTCTCTCCATGATCTACCTTTTAGTGGTTAAATTGATTTCTGAAGGAACCTGCTCTGATACCATATGTTGGATTATTGAGAGGGGGGGTGAATTAGTAATAGAGAAATTTAATCCTTTTTCACCATAAAATGAAAGTGTTATATCAATGTAGCATTATCATCCAATAGTTTCAGAGTAAATAAACAATGAACAAATGAAAAATCATACACATACACAGTACACAGTGTTTTACGTGGAAACCCAAAGCGGGAGAAAACCACATAATGATTTTTCTTATATGTCTTTAAAAATTACATTCATTGGAAGCACCAACTTCCTTTTTTTTCCAGCTACAACTAGAAGGAGGCTCCAACCCCCTATATTCTCAGTCTACAACCTAAGGGAAGCTCCCACTCCCCAATTCTTTGGCTAAACCAGAATGAGGCTACAACCCCTTATATTCTCCGGCTACAACTGGAAGGTGGCTACAACCACCTATCCTTGCCCCGTCCAACCGCCCTAAAATATAAGTGACAAATGTAGAAACTAAATATGTCACTGAGAAACCTGTCACTGTATACTCATCAACCAATATGATATGATTACATATAACTCAAGTGTAGAAACTGAATATGTCACTGAGAAACCTGTCACTGTATACTCATCAACCAATCTAATCTGATCGCATATACCTCGAATGTAGAAATTGAATATGCCACTAAGAAACCTGTCACTGTGTACTCATCAACAAATCCGATCTGATAACATATACCTATACCACAATTCTATACCTGAAACGATGTGATATAACCTCACTATTATAAAACCTCTATCTGTACCAATAACTTCAACAACATACCTCAACCAAAGTCCCTCAAACATGAACCAATACTAAAATTCAATAGATCTGCCTCAGATCAACTCTACAGGAAGCCATAAACTCCCAAGAGGGCATCCAACATTTTTACAAGGAAAACACTCAACTTGATTCCTAAATTCAACACTACAAATATGAGAACCATACCTTTTCTTCTTCTTGTAGTGTTCTATTGTCACGGTTTTGTTGCCGCGAATCCATTGCTGCAATTTTTCTTCTGCAGTTTTTCTGCTGCAGTTTTTCTGCCGCAGTTTTCTTGCCATACTTTTCCTATTGCGATTTTTTTGCCGCACTTTTGCTGCCACACTTTTTCTTCCGCAATTTTCCTTCCGCACTTTTTCTGCCGCAATTTTCCCGACACACTTTTTCTGTCGCTTTTTTCCTGCCACACTTTTTCTACCGCATTTTTCCCGCTGCACTTTTCCTGCCGCACTTTTTCTGCCACACTTTTCTCTATCAATAATACCTGCCCAAATAACCTTTCACACAAATATGTATTCAATGATATTCAAGTGTGTTTTGAATGAGAGACCCTTGCCTCTTATTTATAGTTTTATTTAGCTTCCTCAAGGGCTTACCTTCTAACCATCTTAACCCACTTTCCTTATTTTAGGGTTAACCCACTTATAACCACTTGTCCACTTAACTTAACCACTTCCCATAATTAGTAAGTTCTCCATTAAATTTATGATTTAAATAATCTCTTTTGCATCCTCTTTGACTTATACTACACTCATCACTTCAATTTATTATTTAAATAATTTCCTCTTTGCAAAAACTTTGACTACTTTGACCTTTTGGGGCTTCTAGATGACTTGTGAGGGTTCTCCAACTTCACATGGCCATAACTCTCTAACTGTGAGGATTTATGTGACGTTTCACATACCACTGGAAATGGAATGACATTTACTATCCATATAGAATAATTTCAACTACAATTATATCAAAACTCATAACATTATCCATAAAACAAACTTGGGTCCATTACCCAAACCTTTGTGCCACCGTAATTCGCTACCAGACTTTCTTCAAGGGTTGACATCAATGAAAACCAACCCGATTTATCAACAAAGAAGGTCTTGGTGGAGTCCTTAGTCAGAATGGGCATATGGTATACTATGAATCAAGGAAGTTAAAAGAGCATGAGAGAAACTATGCCACTCATGATTTAGAATTGGTAGCCATAGTGCATGCCTTGAATATGTGGAAGCAGTACCTCATGGGAAATATATTTGAGTTGATGACATACCATAATGGTATGGAATATTTGTTTGGACAACCAAATTTGAATGCTATACAAAGTAGATGGTTGGAGTTCTTCAGCGAGTATGACTTTGATATAAATCATATCAAAGACAAAGAGAATAAGGTGGCTGATGCACTCAGCGGGAGGGTGCATGAAATGCATGCTACTACCATTAGCATGTATAAATATGAATTGAAGGAAAAAATAAAGGAAGCTTCAAAATCAGATCAACATTATATGGAGATAAAGGAAAAATTACGACAAGGTAATTTGTAGCATAAAATTGAAGACTATGAGCTGAGAAAGGATGAAATTCTCATGTACAGGGGTAGAGTTTATGTGCCTAATTCTCAGGAGATAAAAAATACGGTGCTAAAGTAAATGCACAATGTGCCTTATGTTGGGCACTGAGGTTACCAAAAGACAACTGTAGCTGTCAAGAGATAATATTTTTGGCCTGACATGAAGAAAGAGGTGGCTGATTATATATCTAGGTGTTTACAATGTCATAAAGTAAAGGATGTGGACAAAAATACAGTTGGTTTGCTACAACCATTTCCCATTCCTGAGTGGAAATGGGAAGTGGTGAAAATGTATTTCATCACTAAGATTCCCAAAACAACCAAGAAACATGACTCCATCATGGTGGTGGTGGATAAGCTTACTAAAGCTGCTCATTTTATTCCAATGATGCTAACTCTCAAGGCAGACAACATTGTAGATATCTATATGAGGGAAATTAATAGGCTTCATGGAGTGCCTAAGGAAATTGTTTATGATAGAGATCCTAAATTGAAATTAGATTTTTGGAAGGGGCTATTCAAAAAATTTAGGAAAAATATGAACTTTATCACAACTTATCACCCAAAATCAGATGGGGAAACAGAGTGGATCAATCAAGTAATTGAAGATATGCTAAGGATGTATGTGATAGATAAAACATCAAAATGGGAAGATTATTTTCACTTGGTTGGGTTTTCTTATAAGAATGGGTACTGAGCATCTTTAAATATGATCCCATTTGAGGCATTATATGGAAAAAAATGCAACATGCCAGTGAGCTGGGACAACCCAATAGAAAAAGCAGTGGTTGGGCCAAATTTACTCAAGGAAATGGAAGAATAAATGGTGAAGATAAAGAAAAATTTAAAGGATGCCCAAGACATGAATAAGATCTATGCAGATAAGGGTAGGAATCACATAGAGTTTAAAGTGCTTGACCATGTGTTTTTGAAAGTGAAGGCTAAGAGAAGCTCCCTGAAGTTGGGAAATTCTTCAAAGCTTACAACAAGATATTATGGGACTTTTGAAATCCTGGAGAGGATTGGCCCTGTTGCATACATGCTTGCACTATCTGCATCCATGTGCATTCATACTGTATTCCATGTGTCTTTGCTTAAAAAATATGTTCATGATGCTAATCTTGTAATTGATTGGAATGCGATTTAGGTGGAGAAAGAAGGCGGCTTCCAAGTACATCTAGTGTGCATATTGGATCAAAAGGTCAAGTTGCTCTGAAATCAAGCAATAGGGTTGGTAAAGGTCTAGTGGACCTATTACGGTCATGAAGATGCAACATGGAAACATGAATATGCCATGCAGGAAGAGTATCCACATAGTTTTGAAGATTTTGATTGTACATGTGTTTATAATGCATTGATGATAGTGCATAAATAAGGGGGAGGGTAATGTAATAACCCTAGGATGAACCAAATTTGTAAATGTAATGTACATATAGGCTGGTGATCCAGGACATTTTGGGCCAAAGTTCCTTTGTATATGTATTTTGAGGTTAGAGTCCTTGTGTGGTTATTAGGATAGAGAACCAGAATATTAAAAAGGCCAGTGAGCCTATCATTATAACATGTAATCACACTCAAATATTAATAAAAATAGATCACTGTTGCAAACCAACGAGACAAAAACATATGGGGGATAAACTCCACTAGAAAGGGAAAGGGGGGATAAGAGTCTAAGAAGAGGGGCTAATTGAAAGGGGGCTTAAGACTAAAGGAATATTATATTAATATTCCTAAAATTCTAAAGTCTAAGCTATGGATATACTTATATCCTAAGTTTCTAATAATGAGGAACAAATCACCCAAGTGGGGGGGTGAGTGGGCCCAAGGTATTTCCCAACATGATGAAAATTTGGGAACATGAAAATATAAAATGGAATCTTAGTACATTTTCCAATCATTCTCTCATTATTCCATGATCCACTCTTGCCATTCATAACTTGCTTCCATCACCATATCTGTACTTGGGAGATTTTGCATATGTGGGTAAACCAATGAACCTGGGTGGTCTAAGCTGAAGAAACATGTTTTCAGAGCTGTGTGCATGTTAAAGAAGCAGGTTGTCAGGGCCATGATAATTCTCTCCAGGTGAGAGAACTGCTAGGAATTATTTCACTAGGTGTCAAGATACAACTATAGAGCTCTGAGACTTCCTGTTCGGCCTATTGCTGAAGCCCCTGAAGGGAAGTGGGGAAGTCAAAGGATTGTTGAGCAGATAAGGGGCACACTTTCTAGGGCGGGAAAGGAATGTGGGTAATGAGAGTCTATAGGCTGGTGGTTGGAGATATCACCTTAGTATGAATATTTCTATTGTTTGAGAGACCTTAGCTTGGCTAGGATTCCTTTTCCTTGGTGAAGTTTTATCCCCAGCTTGGGGGTGACTTGATGTTGAGAGATTGATGAGTAACAAAGTCTATGTCTAGGAGGAAATTTTGAGGTCCGCACGAAATTGGTGACTTATTTTCACAAGATAAATGTCTATTATGTGTTTTTTTAAATTATTGTGTGTTTATTTATCTATTTTCTATTATGGGTTTTTCCTGTATGATGTTTCATATGTATTTTTTTTGTTATTCTGCATAATTCTGTTCATATGCAAAGCATTATTATTAATTTAATGGTATTAGAGTTATAATTTTTGTGTGGCATGGCCCAACTCGGGGTTGGGAATGCTACAGGGAGACATGCCAAATATTGATAAGCCTTCAAACACTCTTTTCAAGCAATGTCAACATGGAAAAAGGACAAGAGAAAGATTCAAATCAAATGAATACTCAACAATGAAGCCATTGGAAATCATTCATATAGATCTTTGTGGGCCTACAAGAACACAAAGTCTACAGGGTGAAAATTACTTCACGTTTCTCATTCATGATTACTCTAGAATGACATGGGTTACGTTTCTAAAAGAAAACTATGAAGCATTTGAGAATTTCAAAGCATTCAAAGTCTTGTTTGAAAAGGAAACTGAATCGAAAATCAACTTCTTGAGATTAGATAGAGGAGGTGAGTTTATCTCAAATAAATTTGAAGAGTTTTGTGAGCTTCATGGAGTAAAGATACATTTTTCAACTGCAAGTACTCCACAACATAATGGAGTGGTAGAAAGGAATAATCGAACAATACAAAAGATGGCTAGGACACTATTAAATGAAGCTAATATATCATACAAGTTTTGGAGAAAGGTTAATCTACATTCTGAATAGAGGGAAAATCAGAGTCAACAACAAAAAAAAACCTTATGAATTATGGAAGGGTAGACCAAAAACAATTAAATACTTCAAAGTGTTAGGAAGCAAGTGCTACATAAAAATATATGATGAGGACTTGGGAAAATTTTACTCCAGAGGGTATCTTTCTTGGTTATTCATCAAGAAGCAAGGATTATCGATGTTACAATAAAACATTGGGAAAAATCGTAGAGAGTGATAATGTGAAAGTGAATGAAGTAGAGAATTAGAATGAGAAAGAATATGTTCAATCAGAGGATCCAAGATGAAAAGAATAATAATAATAATAATAATAATAATAAGAAGAAGAAGAATGTCAAAATAAGAAGACACCATCTAGATTTGTCCAAAAGAATCATTCAGAAAATCAAATTCTTGGTGATAAATATAAGAGAGTGCAGAATAGAAGAAGATTAACAAGTGGACTAGAACATGCAAACCTCTCTTTTCTATCTAAAATAGAGCATAATAACTTTACAAAATCTATTGAAGACAAGAATTGGATTGATTTCATGTAAGAAGAGTTGAATCCAATTGAGAAGAATGAGACATGGGAACTTGTTCTAAGAGCAAAAGATAAAAATGTGATTGGTACCAAGTGGGTTTTTAAGAACAAGTTGAATGAATATGGATAAGTAATTATAAATAAATTAATACTAGTTTTTAAAGGCTATGATCAAGTTGAAGGTATTGATTTTGAAAAAACATTTTCCCCAGTTGCAAGACTAGAATCTATCCGAACGTTTTTGGAATTTTCATATTTCAAGAATTTCAAAGCCTATCAAATGGATTTCAATCTTGTCTTTCTCAATGGAAATTTAGAGGAATAAGTATACATTTAACCACTAGAATGACTCTTATTATCATAAAATAAGGATCATGCATGCACATTGAAGAAATCCCTTTATGGGATAAAACAAGCTCCCAGAGCCTGGTATTCAAGACTTGACAAATATCTACAACAATAAGGATTCAAAAGAGGAATTATTGATAATAATATCTACATCAATATAGTAAGATAAAATCAGTTGATTTTTGTTGTTTATGTATATGACATCATTTTTGGAGGCAGTATGAACAAAATGTGCCAAGAGTTTGTAATAAAAATGAAAAAGGAATTTGAGATGTCTATGCTTGGTGAATTGTCATTCTTTCTTGGATTACAAATTTCTTAATTTGACAAAGGCATATTCATTTCACAAACCAAGTATATCAATGGAATGTTGAATAATTCAAGAATCGAATATTATGCACCAATAAACACAAGGTCACATGTTGTAAATTGGGTAAAGACGATGAATCTCCAGAAGAGAATCAAACATTATATATCTCAATGATTGACAACCTACTATATGTGACAACATCAAGGCCATACATTATGCAAGCAGTAGGATTGGTTACATGATTTCAATATGAACCAAAATAAACTCATGTATAAGCAGTAAAAATAATATTCAAATATCTAAAGGGAACCTTGAACTTCGGCTTGTGGTACTCAAGAGGTGAATATTTTACTCTACCAATATATACAGATGTAAGGGAAGGTAGTGTTGATGATACATAAAGTACAAGTGTAGGAGCATTCTTTCTGGGCAACATTTTAGTGTCTTGGTTGAGCAAGAAACAACTTCAATTTCTCTATCCACAACAGAGGTTGGGTATATAACAACAATACCATGTTCCACACAAGTTCTCTAGATGAAGCAGACATTGATAGATATTAAGGTAGAATATGATGATCTAATATAAATAATTTGTGACAACACAATTGCAATACATATTCCAAAGAATCCCATTATGCACTAAAAAACAAATTATATTCCAATAAAGGATCACTTATTAAGAGAACAAGTAGCAGATTAAAATGTCAAGTTGGAATATATTGTCACCAAATAACATATTGCAAATATTTTCACAAAAACCCTTCCCAAGGAGACATTTGAATATATCAGACATAAATTGGGAGTAATATCCATCTCATCACTAAGTGATTAAGGCAAAGCACAAGCTCGGGGGGATCATTCCTTTTCCATTTATGTAAAATGGGGAGATTTGCAGATAGAGAGAGAGTTGAATACATGGGGGAAATTCTTTTTATGCCTGGTGGACTATGGATTTCATTGTAGGATTTCCATCAATGACAAAGGCAGAGATTGTTGGAATTCTTTTCATTGATGTCAAAGGATTAATGTTGTCATTAATGTCATTACGACTTTACAAATACACACAAAAATTCCAAGGTTGATTTATATATAGGTTTACAAGTATATTAAAAAAAAGGTGTAGTTGAAAACATAAAAAGTGAAATGGTGGTTTCAAACCCATGGGTTTGGAAGCGCATGGTATTTTCCCATGTATTTGGAAAAGTGAAATAGAAAAAGGGGAATTAATTATTTAATTAATGTGTATTGTGTATTTTTGAATTAAAATGTCCCTTCATGAAGGGTTATGCTAAAGTATAAAAAGAGAAAGTATTGAGAGAAAAGTTCATGGGTGAAAAATATAATAAATTTTGAAGAAGTGGATGAGAAAAGATTGAATATCATTCCAAAAGGGGAGAGTTGCAAAATCAGTTTCAGGTCAGCTTGGAATTTTCGCTACAACTTATTTTCTAAGATGTTTCAGAAAATGAAATTTTGAGGAGACAGAGGTGAGATATCTTGATACACGTGGTCAAAATTTGGGACACTAGCCCACTATAATTTTTGAGATATTCCCTGTGTAATTTAGGGTTCCTGAATTCTCCTGAAAGTAGTTTCAAACATGCCAGTATGATATTTTTTCTATAACTTATTTTATGGAACGTTTTAGATCATGAAATGTTGATTAGAAAGAGGTAAGATATATGTGTACATGTGATTAAAATTTTAGATGTTGGTTCGCTACACTTTCTGAGATATGCTCTATGGAAGTTAGGGTCTCTGAATAATCCTGAGATCAATTTTAAATATGTCAGTTTGAAATTTTCTCTATAACTTAGTTTCTCATCCTTTTCAGACTGTAAAATTTTCAAGGATATGAGGAGACATAAAGAAGTACCTCATGTAAAAAATTTATACTTTGGTTCGCTATACCTTCTGAAATAAACCCTGTAATTAAGGGTTTATGAATGGTCTTGAAATCAATTTCAAACAGGTCAGCTTGACATTTTCTCTATAATTTGTTTTTGGGACTTTTCATACTATGAAAGTTTTATGGATTTGAGCAGACATACCAAAGTACATCAAGAAAAAATTTCATAATCATATTTGCAAAATTAGATACGTGGCATGTTGTACAAGTTCATTCTTGGGAAGAGGAAAAAAACAAGAAGCTTTGGGAAAGTTACCATAAATGTCATTTGGAAATTCAAATTTTGGTTAGACCTAGTGAAGGAAGAAGTATCAAGCTGACTCAGTGAAGGTAATGTGAATGCCATCATATTTTGAAGAATTTATATGTATTAAATAATAAATTGTAACTTGAAGGTTGGTGCCGCTCAAACAAAGAGATTGTTGTCTCTTGCTAAGTTGGTTCTTAGTGGCAGGGATTGGTTTCTACCGTATATTGGTGTCTACGAAGATCTATAATATTATGTTGGTTCCTACCAGGGTTTGTACCAGAGGGGGTTAGTGTCTCCTGTAGGTTGGTGCCTACAAATATTTGTAACAATAGGTTGGTTTCTACAAACAATTATAAAGAAAAGTTTTATGGTTTTATCCCATAAGAGTTTACACTTAAATATTGTGTTCCATGTTATGCAGTTAATAGAGCTCAAATGTGATTAATTTCCTATGGTTTACGAATGTTTGAAAAAGTAAAAAAAAATTGTCTTATACAATTTCATCCCCCCCTCTTAGTATAAGTGTGTGCTCAAAATGCCCCACTTAATGACATAGAAAGTCAAAGGCTTCTACTCCTATCACCAAAAATTGTCCCCACCTTCCATTCCCCACATCTATGAATTTTCTAATGTGGAGTGCATAACATATATGGAAAATTACTCCTACTTCGACTTCTCCGCTATACATTTAACTTTACCTTGTGATAACTTAGTAATTTTGTAACACCACCTTTTCGGTTAAAAAACTTTGTGGAAATATAACACCCGCTCTGGATTATAAAACAACATGCATTTAAGCAAATGAAACACATTTAAACTTAAAGTATGTCATATAAATTATTGCTATCTTAATTTTAAGAATGGAATTAACCATAATTCATCTACACAACAGTATACATGATAAAGTATAAGCATCACAGGCATGCAAAACATAACATTTAACATAAGATGATACTTATCTTGAAACTGAGGTAATTCCACCAACTAGGTGCAGGCCTTCCACGAACCTCCCAGCCTTAGACTGCACTGTTCATCAGCTCAGCAGTAGGTCACCCCTAAGCTGGGACTAAGCTCCACCCCAAGGCAAGGAATCCTAGGCTAAGCTGATATTACAGGGAAAACACACAATCACGAGGAAGGAATTCTCTTCCAAGAACCACTCACGCTCACTGCCCACAAACCCTCATTCCCCACATGCCTGTTCCACCCGAGGAGTATACACCTTCTCTGTCACTTGGACAGTCCTTTGGCTGCTAACCTCCCTTGCCTTGGGTTATAGCAACAGACTAGACCATAAGTCTTTGGGCTCTATGGCAGCTACAGGGTTCATTCCAAGAGTCCTCTCCTTCCTCTGCACACTCTCTCACCTAGAGAGAGAGGCTCACAGGCCAAACCACCTGTTCATCCAACCTCAAACACCCCTCTTTCCTGGAGAGAGTGTTTCACAACTAGTCACAAGCCATATGCAGTTCTGCACTGCGCAGTTGTAATTACCCACAGAAATACAAACACCGACTTCCTCAAAACGGGTTCAAAAATGGCAAAATGGTCTCACAGTCACAACTTCGGGACAGAGGCTTCACGCACAAGTTTCATTTCGGATAGAGGATGCACACGGATTTCGAGACACCACACAGGATTTTCAGTTCAGAACAGGGGTGAATCCGGCTCTTTTGAACTCAATCACAGGCTTTTGGTTCAATACGAAGGTATACATGGGTTTTCTCAGAGCCAGACACAGGCTTTTCAGATCACATAGATGCATGAAGGTTCTCTGCAGAACTCGGGTCCCTCGTACTGCTCAGAACCCATACACGCTTAGACTGTCTGATTGAATGAGAGCAGGGGGGGCCCTGTCACAACTCACCCTGGCCGTTTTATTCGCATGCACCAGGGTTGACACTTGTCTCCCTAGGAATTGCATGCATTCCACTAGCATGCATCCCTTCCTCATGGTTAGGAACTTAGGATAAAACATGAAATGCTCATGCCTTTTTGAAATAATATTAAAATATTATTCTCAAGGTTGAAGCCCACTAGGCTTAACACTTAGCCCCTTTTCCCACCTTCCAGCCCCTAATCCCTTTCCTTCTCTGTGGAAGCTCAGTCCCCCTTCATTCATTCATCATGGTCGGTCTACACCTGGTAGTGTTTACAAATTTTTATTAATTTGTTCTGCATGATTACATATACATCAGCAGGCTCCTGGCCTTCAAAACTTAGGCTCCCTGGCCTAAGAAACACATAAGCCACCAGCTTATAAAAACTTGGCTCACCAGCCTATAAAACATAATTACAATTCCTTTTAGAGCATGATTTACAACAGGGCTCAGCCTTGGGGACACTACAATCCCCGTCCCCTTATTTATGCACTATCCTTAGTGCAACTTACACTGTCTCTGCAAACCTTTCAAAATTTTCAAAAAGATGCAGGAACTCTGCCCACATAGCATCTGCATGCACCCATGTCGCGTCTTCAGGATCGTACCAGGTCCACTGGACCTTTACAAGCTCTATAGCTCGATTCCGGAGCTGTTTGCTTTTCTTTTCCAATATGCGCACAGGATGCACTTGCAGGACACCTTCTGGTTCCACCTAAATCACATTCCAATCGATAACATGATTAGCATAAGGTACATATTTCTTAAGTAGTGAAACATGAAACACATTATGTACAATCATATATGCTGGTAATGCAAGCATGTATGCAACTGGCCCAATCCTTTCCAGGATCTCAAATGGCCCACAAAATCTTGCTTCCAATTTGGCGCAACTTCCCAACTTTAGGGAACTCCTATTAGTCTTCACTTTCAGGAAAACATGGTCACCCACTTTGAATTCTCTATGGGTTCTGTTACTGTCAGTGTAACTTTTCTGCCTATCTTGGACAATTTCCAGATTCCGTTTAATCCTTATCATTTGGTCTTCCATCTCTTTGAGCAGCTCAGGCCCAATCATTGCTTTGTCAGCTGGATTATCCTAGCTTACTAGTGTGTTGCACTTTCTTCCATAAAGTGCTTCGAATGGGCTCATCTTCAATGATGTATGATACCCATTATTGTAGGCGAATTCTACTAAATGCAGGTAGTCTTCCCACCTTGATGGTTTATCCATCACATACATTCTCAGTATGTCTTCTATTACTCTATTCACCCTTTCTGTCTGACCATCAGACTCAAGATGATACGTTGTAGTAAAGTTCAGATTCATTCCGAATCCCTTGAACAGTCCTTTCCAGAAATTCGAGGTGAATTTCGGGTCCCTATCAGACACAATTGTCTTAGGAATTCCGTGCAAGCGTGCAAATTCTTTTAAAAAGATATCAACAACATCAGCTGCCCTGTGGGTGGTTTTCAGTGGAATAAAATGGGCAGCTTTAGTAAGCTTGTCCACTACCACCATGATTGAATCATTCTGTTTGCTTGTTCTAGGTAGTCCGGTGATAAAATCCATTGTTACCACGTCCCATTTCCATTTAGGAATGGGTAAAGGCTGCAACAACCCTGCTGGGTGCCTATGCTCGGCCTTAACCTTTTGGCACTCCATACATCTAGCGACGTATTCAACAATTTCCTTCTTCATACCCGGCCAAAAATAATGGCTTTTGACTGCTGCCACAGTCTTTCGATATCCAGGATGTCCAACATAAGCCACGTTATGCATTTCTTTTAGAATTTCCATCTTCAATTCTTGGACATTGGGTACATACACTCTGTTTTTATATAGAAGTAAGCCATCAGTTCCCAAGGTGTAAATTTCCTTGGTCTGTGGTCTCTCACGCTACTGTATCTTTGCTACTAAACCTCTGTACTACAAATCAACATTTGTAGCTTCCAAAATTCTGTCTTTAATCTCAGTCCTGTACATGCTAATGGTTGTAGCATGTAATTCGTGCACTTTTCTGCTGAGTGCATCAACCACCTTATTTTCTTTCCCTTTGATATGCTTGATATCAAAGTCATATTCACACAGAAACTCCAACCATTTGATTTTCCTGACATTTAAAGTCGGCTGATCAAATAAATACTTCAGACCGTTATGGTCTGTTCTCAACTTGAATCTTTTGCCCATGAGGTAATGTATCCATTTCCTTAAGGAGTGGATGATTGCTCCTAGCTCTAAATCATGAGTGACATAATTCCTTTCATGCTCTTTCAACTTTCGGGACTCATAACAATTTACAAATCCATCTTGGCTGAGAACTCCTCCTAGTCCCTCCTTACACGCATCTGTGCACACTATGTAATCCTTATTTGGATCTGCAATCTTCAGGATTGGAGCACTGGTTAGCATCTGCTTCAATCGCTGGAAGCTGCTCTCACATTCTTCAGTCCACTGGAACTTCTTCTCCTTCCTTTGCAAGGAAGTGATAGAATGAACTATCCTTGAGAATTTGACTATAAACCTTCTATAGCAGCTTGCCAGACCCATAAAAGATCTAACTTCCACCACATTCCTTGGCACTGATCATTCTCGAATGGCCTCAACCTTTTCAGGATCCATAGAGATCCCTTCCTTTGATATAATGTGCCTTAATTAATGAATCTTCCTTTGATAAAATAAGCACTTGCTCATTTTTGCGTACAACTGGTGTTCTCTCAACACCTGCAACACCATTCTCAGGTGTTGCTCATGTTCTTCCTCTGTCTTGGAATACACCAAGATATCGTCCAGGAAGACTATGACAAAATTGTCCAAATAATCTCTGAACATTCCATTCATTAAGCACATGAAAACAACAGGTGCATTTGTCAGTCCAAACAACACCACTGTGAATTCATAATGATCGTACCTTGTTCTAAAGGTCCTCTTGCTAAGGTCCTCATCATTTATTCTCACTTGGTGATATCCATATCTGAGACCTATTTTTGAAAATATTTTCGCATCCTTCAACTGATCAAAAAGATTATTCGATCCTTGGCAGAGGATACTTGTTCTTGACAGTTACCTTATTCAACTACTGAAAATCAATGCACATCCTCAACGTCCCATCTTTCTTCTTCATGAATAGGACCAGGGCTCCCCAAGGTGACACACTCGGGAGAATGTATCCCTTCTTTAGTAGCTCTTCGAGCTGCAATTGCAACTCTTTCAGCTCTCTCATACTCATTCTATAAGGAGCCTTCGAAACTGTAGCTACTCCAGGAATCAAATTTATAGAAAAATCGATGTCCCTCTTCGGAGGTAGTCCCAGTACCTCCTAAAATACGTCCTTGAAATATTTGAGTACCTCGTGATCTTGTAGATTCGAGACTACATCTCAGGAATCTTCTTCCACCCAAGATGAAAATAATTGACAGCCTTTCCAGTAACATTTCTTCAGCTGCATGGCTGAGATTTCCCTAACATCCATGGCTCTGGGAATTCCTTGGACTGTTACCTAATTTCCCTCTTCGTTCAGGCATGTAAACCTCTTGTTATGGAAATCCAGAAGGGCATGGTTCTGGTCCAACTAGTCCATCCCAATTAAGGAATCTTATGAGCCTAAAGGAAGAATGTTCAATTCAGCCTTAGTGCTCATTCCTTTCATGTCTACTGAACATGACTTAACCAATTCAGTGACCTTCCTTTTGGTTCCTGTAGCCAACTTCACTAGCCAAGACTTTTCATTTTTTCTTCTTGTTAAATGCAAACTTTCCACCACTCTAGCATCAATATAACTATGGATAGCCCCTGAATCAATTAAAATAACAAGTGGTCGGTTGTTGATCGTACCTTCCACTTCAATCATGTGTGATTGAAATTCTTCTTGCTTGTTGTCTAGGGCTACATAGATCCTCGACATTCTACTGCCCATATCTTCCACTGTTTCAGCTTGTTGAACAATATGGACAGTTCTTGCTTTATCTTTTCTATGGGGGCAGTCTCTGTACCTATGATTCCCTTTACAACCCCAACACTCCATAGGTGGCGGTCTTGGCATCTACTCACTCCCTTCAACTTTCCTGGGATCTCTAAAAGATGGCTGTCCCCAAGGACTATTCCTGAAAAAGGGAGGCATGTTTCCCTTCTACCTCTGTTCTTTCTTAAACCTCTTCTGGTCATCCCAAGCCTTCCAAAAGGTAGGCTTTTCTCTTTGTTGTTCATATAAGAATTTCGCCCTTCTTATGGTTTCTTCCATGGTCTTAGGATCATCATATTGAATCTTATCACCAATGGAAGGTGGCAGTCCACTCAGATACCTCTGAATTTTGACAACCTCGTCTTTGATGAACGAAAAATACTTTAGTAGTTCTAGAAAACTTCGTTCATACTCATCAATGGTCATGCTGCCCAACTTGAGTTCAAAGAACTCCTTCATCTTTCTGTCATAGTATCTTTTGGTCAGGTATTTCTTCTTGAAATACCTCTTAAACTCCTTCCACGTGACCTCTTTCTCTCTGATGTGTTGCACCTGCACCAACTAATCCCACCACATGGATGCTTTTCCTTTCAGTTGGTACATTGCAATTCTTCCTTCTGCATGGGTAGAATAATTCTGTAGTTGGAAGTATTTCTTCATACCCAACAACCATGTTTCGACATCTTCTTCCTTCTTATGTTCACCATCGAATGTAGGCGGTTTAATCTTGTTGATTTCCCCTTTCAATTCATTCCTTCCAGATTTTCGGTGTTTTCTGGTAGGGGACGAGCTTGAACTACTGTGTGTCTCCTTTCCAGAATGCTTTGAGGAGAGATGGTAATGTCTGCTACCACTCCTCAATCTTCTTCTCCTCTCAAGGGTTTTGACACTTCTTGATCTACTTGTGTCAATCTCTTTTTCCAATTTCTTTTCTATTCTTTCCAGGCTCTTCAACATTTTTAAGTTGAACTCACCCCGCCGATCCCTAATTTTCATGAGCTTTCGGCTATCAGCTAGGCGAGCTTGGGCATATTTCTGAAATATTTTAATGAGTTTCATAATATGTTCTGTTTTATCCATCTCTTTTTTTGTGCCCATTAGAGTTTGTTCCTTTGACTCCCAGGTTGACATTCCTTCCTACCCTTTCGTCCTCTGTTTTAGAGGAAATCTGCACCTCTTTCAATTCCATACTCGACGTCAGTTTCCGGCTGTCCTGACACTCATTGAACTCTGCACACACGACGTACAACCAATCAAAGTTTTTCAGGCCTTAACCCTTCAAGAAAACTTACAACATTCATAAGCCAACGTGAACAATAAAAACGTTTTGACTTCACAAAGTTTTCTGAGCTCTGTCTAGCTCTGCAAATTTCAGGACTTCGGAACTTCAGAATCTAGGTCCACAAAGATCCAACAGTTAAATCTTCGTAACCAAATTCACCCTTCTACAGTTCATGATCTCGCGAGTTCGTGAGTCGAAGACCCTCGACTCATTTCCTCCAAACATTGATACCCGAGATGTGATATGGGTATGGCTCCCTCCTCGCTAGTTCCTGCTACACATGACCGTAGGCTAGGGCTAAGTGCTAGAACTTCTTCACCAACTCGCGACTTCGCGAGTTGGAGTGTTGATCCTTCGTGCAACTCCTTTGCGAATTATGAAATCATGAATTACTTTATTCTCTGGGCCCACAGCACAGCTGTTGCCCTTCAACATAGTGACACAAGGTACATTCAGGAGGGTCCACATCACCTTTGGTGACGTCTTCAGGTCCCACCACTCTCACCTAACTTCTCAACTCACTGGCATGTGGTACACACCCCTGTGTCCACATCCATTCCAAATGGAATCCAATGGTCAGATCTTTCTCAGATCTACGGTGCAGATCCTTTCAGCGTTTCGGGGTTTTGAGCATCGAGATTTTGTGCACCCTACATCGCGAACTTCCATCTGCCAAAATCCTGAAATTACGGTTTACTCCTTTGCTGAATTTGATGGTCAACTACCTTCCTACGATCTACGGTGTAGATCATTTCAGCGTTTCGGGTTTCGGAGGTGTTCCCTTTCCTCACTTCCCATCTCCCGACTTTGTGAAATCTGAAAGGTTTTCATGACTAACTTGAGCGTGACTCCACCAGATCTAACGGTCGAGTCTTCCTCCCAGATCTACAGTGTAGATCTTCTTGGGTTTTTGGGTTTTCGGGAGTTCGCATATCGTGATTCCCACACTCCTGTGCAATTCAAAAGGGATTTTAATCCATGCGCACATTTTCCAGATCCGATGATCATGAGGGATCACCTTCCCTCCTGAACTGATCATAAGGCTCCATCACTACTGGTGTGGATTCCTCTCTCTCTGTGGCCCTATACCACACCAACTATGGTTTCACAACGCCGCTATACCTCCTGAGCTTCTAGGCACGGTCAAGTAACTCCTTGACAGTCTGGACCATACCAGGGTCCGAAATTGGTCCTCCAGACACAATTTCTCCTCTCACCCTTGGTCCAAATACCACTCAACTGGCCCATCTAGGCTCAGTGTCGAAACCTTGGCTATGATACCAAACTATAACACCACTTTTTCGGTTAACAAACTTCACAGAAATATAACGCCTACTCTGGATTATAAAACAACATGCATTTAAGCAAATGAAACACATATAAACTCAAAGTATGCCATATAAATTATTGCTATCTTAATTTTAAGAATGGCATTAACCATAATTCATCTGCACAATAGAATACATGATAAAGTATAAGCATCACAGGCATGCAAAACATAACATTTAACATAAGCTGATACTTATCTTGAAACCGAGGTAATTCCAACAACCAGGTGCAGGCCTTCCAGGAACCTCCCAGCCTTAGACTGCACTGCTCATTAGCTCAGTAGTAGGTCACCCCCAAGCTGGGACTAAGCTCCACCCCAAGGAAAGGAATACTAGGCTAGGTTGAGATTACAAGGAAAGCACACAGTCACGAGGAAGGAATTCTCTTCCCAGAACCACTCACGTTCATTGCCCATAGACCCTCATTCCCCACATGCCTGTTCCACCCTAGGAGTATACACCTTCTTTGTCACCTAGATAGTCCTTCGGCTGCTAACCTCCCTTGCCTTAGGTTACAACAACAGACCGAACCGAAAGTCTTCGGGCTTTGTGGCAGCTACAGGGTTCATTCCAAGAGTCCTCTCCTTCCTCTATGCACTCTCTCACCTAGAGAGAGAGGCTCACAGGCCAAACCACCTGTTCATCCAACCTCAAACACCCCTCTTGCCTGGAGAGAGTGTTTCAAAACTAGTCACAAGCCATACGCAGTCCCGCACTGCGCAGTTGCAATTAGCCATGGAAATACAGACATCGACTTCCTCAAAACAGGTTCAGAAATGGCAAAATGGTCTCACGGTCATGGCTTCAGGACAGAGGCTTCACGCACAAGTTTAATTTTGGATAGAGGATGCACATGGATTCCCAGACACCACACAGGATTTTCGATTCAAAACAGGGGTGAATCTAGCTCTTTCGGAATCAATCACATGCTTCTGGTTCAATACGGAGGTATACATGGGTTTTCTCAGAGCCAGACACAGGCTTTTCAGATCACAAATATGCATGAAGGTTCTTTGCAGAACTCAGGTCCGTCGTACTGCTTAGAGCCCGTACATGCTCAGGCCGTCTGATCGGATGAGAGTAGGGGGGGCCCCGTCACAGCTCACTCTGGCCGTTTTATTCACATGCACCAGGGTTGACACTTGTCGCCTTGGGAACTGCATGCATTCCACCAGCACACATCCCTTCCTCATGGTTAGGAACTTAGTATAAAACATGAAATTCTCATGCTTTTTTGAAATAATATTAAAATATTATTCTCAAGGCTGAAGCCCACTAGGCTTAACACTTAGCCCCTTTTCCCACCTTCCAGCCCCTAATCCCTTGCCTTCTCTGTGGAATCTTAGTCCCCCTTCACTCATTCATCGTGGTCGGTCTACACTTGGTGGTGTTTACAAATTTTTATTAATTTGTTCCGCGTGATTACATATACATCAGCAGGCTCCTGGCCTTCAACACTTAGGCTCCCTGGCCTAACAAACACATAAGCCGCCAGCTTATAAAAACTTGGCTCACCATCCTATAAAACATAATTACAATTCCTTTTAGAACATGATTTACAACAGGGATCGGCCTTGGGGACACTACAAATGTGGAGGGCAGAGATAACACCTCCCACCCAGTACTTGACAAGATCTACATTCCCCTTGGACTTGGCCTATGTTACACATCAAAATTCCTCACTTTGATAATGTCACATTCTCATTGTTGTAAGTGTCACAAATGTCGTAAGTGTCGCATTCTGGTTCTGTAAGTGTCACATCAGGAACAACACAATGAAAAAACTTGACACAACCCATAAAATATGTTAGAAGAAGAAGACCCATCATTTGACAGTCGAAACAAATGTTTTTCTATGAGAATTGCTCATCTTGGAAACTTTTGGGAAGATCAACGCTCCCTTGCTCATACACAAGGAGCACTAGCACTCCTTGTCCATCTTGCAGGGAGCATTGTAGCAATCTATTTCCCATTCTAATGGAGCAACGAGTTGGTTGATAAAATCTTGGAGGAAATCCCATTTTCTTCTAAAGAAAACTATGGATGGATCGAGTTGGTTTGGCTTGAATCTAACTCCTGGGTTGCATCTAAGGGAGATATCAAAACTATTGGAGCCATATCCTTAAATAATTCCAAATATAACCAAGGTGGTTGAGCCTCTCAAAGCCTATAGATGGAGGCATTCTCATGGTGAACAAAGGATGAAAAATTTTGCAAAGCATTATTATTTTGATTGTGGATATTTCGAGCAAGGGTTGGATGAGGAGGACTTAGAGAGGTTGTTGCAACATCATCTAAAGATTGTAAGTTTACTTTTAAAGTTCTCATTAATACACTTGGCCTATTTCCTTATAGTATGTGTTTACATGTATTTGTCTATGTTTGTATTAATCTTCATAGATCGATTGATTTTGTCTAATCCATTAGAGTAGGAGATAGTCGTTTGTCTCTTGTTGTCCATTATAGGTACTGTTCAGAACTCTTGGATTGGAGCAACTTGGACAAAATTCGAAAGTGAGGTACATCATACTCTCTCTCCTTCTATATTTTTCGATGGATAAAATGTATATATAGGAATGGTAGTGTCCAAATGTAGTTTTTTGTCTTGGTAGAGGGGTCTGTACTCCAAGGGAAACTTCACCTATCCACAGGGGAATATTTCTGTAATAGAAATTGGCGACTCCACTGGGGACCAAATTTTTAGTTTTTGTTCTTTCCTTGGTTTGTCCATGGCATTTTTCCTATCCTTAGATCCCATTTTATGATTTAGTATACCCTTACATCTTTCATCTTTTCTAAGTTGTCTCACAGAGTCTTTTACTGAATTTCCCCGAGTTACTAAGATTTCTGAGTTTTTCCCAAACTTTTCTCAATACTAGTGCCCCTATATAGTTTAAGTCAGAGCGTTTTTTCTTGATTAATACTCCCGTAGACTCTATCAAGGAGCGTTGTAGCGCTTTGGTTCTTTGGTTACGAGGGTGCTGATCTTTCTTCCTTTGAAAAATTGCAGACTTTCTTGCTTGTTGGCCATAGTCCTTGGATCTTTTTCTCTGACTCAGTTCCTATTCTTTCAGATCTTGTCCTCTATTTGACTCAAACTTGATACATTTCATTCTTTTAGTTTTTATCGAGTTTGTATTGTCTTTCCTTATTGCAAAATCAACCGTTTTCTCTCAAAATTGTTTTTTTTTTGCTTCTCTTCTCGATTATCTGATTGATTAGAGGTTTTCATAAGGAATGTCATTGATCACAATATTTTTTTCCTTATATTTTATTCCTTACTCAATTTCAAAAGACTATAAAGTGTGACTTTTGGTTTTTTAGTGTTTTTCTTTGAGTGAATAGTTTATTCTTCTTTTGGTCTCTTGTTTATTGCTGAGAGTGTCTTTGTTTGTGTACTTTTGATTCTTCTTTTCCAAATCACAATAGTGAACCTTTTTCATTATTAGTGAAAGCATGAAGCATTAGATGAACATTTTAATTTACATTTGCAATCAAACAAAGAAATACTTGTATGAATTGGTTTTGGATAATGAAAAGGATTTTCTTTATAATTTGGAAATCATTTGAATTCTTGTTGAGAAAAAAATAGTATAAAATTTTTCATTGTCGAGTGTTTGCTAGTGAAAAAAGAAAAGAAACTCTTCTCCTTCCCATAGATAGGAATTCATTGAAAATAATTTTTTCATATCATTATTTTTACCTTTTCGGGATTAGAGTCTCAAACCTCATCAGTTTCACTATCATCCACCCTTGTGTAATGAACAACTATGAAAGTGAATGCTAATTAAAATCAAACTAGAGATTTTTATTTTTTGGATCATTACACCAACAATAGACTAGGACTAGAGCTTTGGAATAGGTTGTGAGAATAACTCTCCAAATCATTCAAGACAAACTCAAAATCTTGTGATAAGAAGAGAAAATCCAAGATTCGTATAAGCATAGCTGGGATCCCCCTCTCACACAGGGGTTAAACACGAGGTCGCGTGTGGGAGGGAAACAAAGATTATACATCTGAGGCTTAATCAATCATAGTAGTACAATCATATATTGGGGGTTATTCTTGAGGATCATCTGTTTTCATTTTGTCTTGGAGCTTCATGAATTTCGAATCCATTCGAGGTCCTCTAGAGTTTACTGGTCCATTTGTCCTCAGTTCTTTTGAAGAATTTCAGACTTGATATCCTTCCCATACGTTCGAACTTGACTGTCAACTATACCCTCCCAGAGGATGACTATGAGTTGGTATCCTTATTGGACATAATATTTAGGGTCCTTACATGAGGTGACAATGAAGAGAAGTCTTTGCTATACCTAGAACAAAGGTTGTCCAAACTCACTCAGGCTCCTTGGAGGGTAACCCACGAGTAAAATCATGAGGGAACTTGCACTAAGGTGTAAGTTTATTAAGAAGGCCACCAACGTAACTGATCCACCCACTCATATCCTATCCCCTTCTCTATTTGATTGCACGATGCTGAATTTCATCACCAACTAGTACGTTCATTGAGAGAAGACATTGTTTTTCTTGTTGGTTTTCTATATTTTTTAGCAAGTGTTGTTTGTTTACTATAGTTGTCCTTAAAAATTGGTACCGTGGCCGATAAATTTATTTGTAGATCTCGTAGGAATCAAGGGTTTCCTCTAGAAGGATATGAACCCCTACCTCCTAACTCACCTGAAGACACTTACTGTGAAGATGTTGAAAACCATTCAGATGTTGGGAGTGCTCCTACTCCTTTGCTAGAAAATCACGAGATAGATTTATTTACAGTTCTTGAAGATTCCACCTTTCCTATTAACTTGAATTTGAAAGTTCCTCTAAATCCACTCCTTGTCCGACTGGACTCCTTAGGTAACATTATAGTAGAAGATCACCCTAGCCTGCCATCAAGGCCATATAATCAACTAGATATGGAGCCAACACAACTAAATTTTAATGATGAATACACTACCCTTGTCCCTTATACTGAAATGGTAGATCCACAACAATCTCTTGTTCATTCTATATGGAGAACCCCATCGGGACGTGACCTTTGTGAAAAATTTAATTTTATCTGGCCACCTTTTGACCCTCCACATAGATCTACCTCCACCGGTGTAGAGGAAGGACCTTAAGGTCAGCCTATCAACCATCCCATCGAAAAAACAATCAATATTTATACCACTTCAAGACAAGTTCATAGTGAAACATGAGTCATGTTACCTAGTCATTTGAAAAGTACCTTGACGGTTACACCTACCATCCCTCTTCAAGCCACAACTTCATATACTCCACAAAACCCTATTGGGATACCTTCACATCAAAGGATGCAAAAACCTTCCACACAAAAAAACCCAATTGTGGGAAAAATCCCTACTGGGGGGAAACCGTCCTTCAACACACAAGTTCCGACTAGGGGGTGACCTCCTTTCACCGATCAAAGCCCAGTTGCTAACCAATCAATGACAGGGGGAGAATTTCAACCTTCATTCACTGGAAACCCCCCACAATCCTGGGGATCACCCTAGGGATGTTTGTTTCATCAACCACATCAGGGAGGAATATCAAACCCCAACCCACAAAGAGGAATCCTAAATCCTAATCCTTCTGGATTACATTCTGAACAACCCTTCCCAGGGGTTCCAAATCCCACTTGGGGTCCTCAAATCCAACAATAGTTTCCTCCCCAAGGGAAAATTCCTTACCCTCCTCAAGGTCAACCTAGTTACCCCCCTCAAGGGAAAACTACTTATCCACCTCAAAATAGTCAAGAAAACTATCCTCCCCTAGGTTACACAGGTTATCCTCCCTATGGATAAATGGGTTTCCCCTCTCCTTTTATGCAAATTCCTCAACAAATGAATCCTAATTTTGCTGGTCAACATCAACAACATATGGGAGGACCTATTGGCTACACCTATCCACCCCAACCAGTTTATGGTCCCACTGGTGTTCATATGCCACACCAGTATCATCCTCAATTCAATCGACAATTACCGTTCTTAGCCACTCTAGATCTATCAGATTTGTTAAGATTAACAAACGATCCCATATTACACTCCCCCTTTTGGCTAGTTATTCATGCCAAATTTCCTTCCGATATTCCAAATTTGATGACAAACCTGGAGAAGACCCTAATAATCACATTATGACCTTACATATGTGGTGTTCATCACATTAAGTAATGGATGATTCTATCCAGTTATGTCTTTTCCAACGTACACTTATGAGTTCAGTGGATAAATGGTATATTGAGTTATAACGAAGAACTTTTCAAGATTTTAATTCACTTTCCATGGATTTTCTCACTCACTTCCAATTACCTATCCAATACGAGACTGACACAAAACGTTTGACCTCCCTTCGTCAGACCAACTCCGTACATATTTATGATCATATTCATGAATGAAGACGACGACAACGGTTGATCAAAAAAACCAATCCTAACCAATTGTTGGCTGAGTGGTTCACAAAATCTCTTTTACTTCCTATTGGTCGTGATGTAGCCATGGGTGGTGTCATTACAGAAGAGGAAGCCATTTCTCGTTCCCATTATATGGGCTTGGTTTATTCCCAATATGGTACTTTGTATGACTTAATTAGAAACGCTCCTCGTCCATCAACTGACCCATCAAAACCATCCTCCATCTCTCATGCGGATGGAGTTATCGGTTCAGTCAAAACCCAGTCCAATTCACAATTGACCGACATGACCAATCGTTCAATCATTTCCTCCACTACTAGATCAACTTCACTCTCATATATCTCCACCCTAACTCAAGTATTTGAGGTGAATTCATTTCAATCTACTTCTCCACAACAGTCAGGGGGGGAAAATAAAACTAAGAATAAAGCTAGGAAAAACAATAATCAAACCAAAAATGCAAAAACAAAAGGAAAACCACCTTCTACTAAGAAGCAACCACAGTGCAAACTGAAATTTCCATGTCTCATATATGGTGAAGATCACTACACACGATATTTTCCCCATCATGACGAAGTTGCTAAACATTTTAAAGGGAATTCTCAACCCATTGTATTGACACATAATTTTCCACAACAACAATCACTGGTTGCAAAAAAGCCTACACCTCCAATAGGAGGTAACCTGAATCATCCTCCTAAAGAGGAAGCTTCATTGAGTGCACACATTTACATTTTTAATGGGATATATTTGACCACTTTTAATACGACATATGACACACCACCATGTAAACCTGATAAGGAAAAGGTAACCACTGAAACTATACTAGATCCAGTGTCCACTACAGTTACTCCTCTATCTGGACCACTCCATATTGAGAAACCAATATTTGACTCTATTATACATCCACCCAAGAGCACAATTTGAAATTCGACCATTAATCCTAATTCATGTGCTACTCAAAACTACAACAATGTTGAAGATTATGCCAAAGCACCTTGCGCTATGTCAACTCTTGAAGTTCTAAAACACTACCCTAGCCAATGTAGTACTCTCTTCATAGCCATCAGAGCTATAGATCCCGAGTCATCCAATAATATCACATTCAACATGGATAATATTAAATCACAACTCTCTCACCAACTTTCTTTCCAAATCGATGTCATTGTCCATAATCAACATATTCATCACACGATATTGGATGAGGGGGAATCCACATGTGTCATTTCCTTGGCTTTCTAGAAAGGCCTTAAATCAGCCGGTCTTAATCAATCTCCCACCATGTTAAGAGAATTCAATGGAAGAGTTTTTTTTTCCTCATGGATTATTACAATCCTCAGCTGTTCAATTGGGAGGAAAAATTGTTTCTGTAGATATTGAAGTAGTCGATGCTCCCCTCGATTATAACTTGTTTCTAGGGAGAAGTTTGTTCTATTCTATGAATTCTTTCACTTCATCGATTTTTGATGCATCCAATTCCATCATCAAGGTAAAATTGTGATCATCGATCAGTTAGATTAATGTACCCCTGACGCTTGCACTCAAATGAACAACAACATTCCTTTTCTGGGCGACTCAAAAATTACTTATGAAAGTGTTGGGGTAGGTCTTTTGAAAGAATATTCACTCATGGGTACCTTCTCTACACCTCTTCCTCCCACTACACAACACATCACAATGGTTAATATGATTTTGACTATGGAACACCAATCCTTTGAATCATTTGATCCATGGATCGTGCCTAGACCCTTAAAATTTGATACACTAGGTGACACTATGCCACTTAGTCCCGCAGAGGCCAAATATGACACCATTCAATCCACCTCTCTTTCACTGGATGACCAACATCTACTGGCGTCTACTACATATTTGTTACCATCTTGATTAGATTCCTTATCCTCTACTTTCGATTACATCCTACATATTTTTCCATCAGATGAATCTATTATGGAAATGCTTAGTATTGAGGAGGAACCTTGGGATGACAACCACCATTGTTCGTCCTTTCTTCCCATTTTGGATGAAATCAAGAAAGATATTTTCTCTATATTTCCTAGCGATATTTTTGACTCCCCCCAATCTCCAATATTCACTCAAGATACCATCTCCATTAAATACCATCTCCAAGGAAAATTTGGGAAATATCTCTCACACGATTACTGTCGACATATCGATTAAAGAAGGTATTGTGGAAAACATAAAACTAGGTGCAAATTTTTCAACTAAAGAGGTTGAAACTTATACTGCCTTGTTTAATAATTTCGTGACAGATTCTCCTGGAGTTACGAATAAATTCTAGGGATCGATCCTTCGATTGTTTTTCATGCAATAAAAAATTACCCTAGAGTTAAACCTGTGAGACAATAACTTCGCTCGGTTCATCCTAAGAAAATTGTGACAATCAAGGAAGAAGTTGAAAAATTATTAAAATCTGGTTTTAGTTATCTCGTCCCTCCGACCGAATGGGTTTCCAACATCGTTCCAGTCACCAAGAAACAAGGGACAATTTGTGTTTGCGTCGACTATCAAGATATTAATAAGGCTTGCCAAAGGACAATTACCCTACACCCTTTATTGACCAAATTATCGATAATTACCCCAAAATCATCATTTTCTCTTTAATGGATGGATTTTATGGATATAACCATATCGAAATTTTATCAGATGATCAGCACAAAACAAACTTCATCTACCCATGGGGGACTTTCACTTATCGAAAATGACCTTTTGGCCTTAAAAATGCTGGAGCCACTTTTCAGCGGGCTATGTTGTATGCGTTCCACATCATCGAACATATTGTTGAACCTTATCTCGATGAGTTACCATCTCACTCGACTCATCGACGAGACCATATTGGTCACATATGAGCCATCTTTCTTTGATGCAGGCTTTACAACACATGTTTTAACCCCCATAAATTCATTTTCATTGTTGAATGAGGGAGACTCCTTAGATTCCTAGTCTCCAAAGATGGGATTAGGGTGGATCCCTTAAAAGTCAAAGCCATTCGCGCTTTACCCCCTCCCAACAAACTTACCCAACTATAAAGTTTTCAAGGGAAGGAAAACTTTCTTCTCCATTTTATTTGCAATTACGCTGAAATCACTAAAGGATTCATGAGATTGGTGTAGAAAGATGCCCCTTTCATCTGGGATGCAACCACTCAATGTTCATTTGATTCTCTTAAGCATGCTTTAACTAACACACCTCTTTTTCACCCACCAAATTATGTGAAATATTATATCCTTTATTTGGCTTCCTCTACTTCCACTATTGCTATGGTCTTAGTACAGGAGGATAATGATGGCATTGAACATGTGATCTACTATTTGAGTAAAAGTCTATTAGATCCCGAAGTCTATTATTCACATGTCGAAAAGATGGCTTTGGCAACAATTATTTCCATCCAAATATTTCACTACTATATTATGTTACGCAGTACCACGATCATTGCAGACTTGAACCCCATGTACCGCATCTTGACTTGTCAAGTACTTGGGGGTAAATATTTGAAATGGATCGTCATTCTCCAAGAATTCAATCTCAAGTTTGCCAAATCCAAGTTTAAGAAATCATTGGTTTTTGCGGAATTAATTTGCGATCTTACCCATATTGATGAGGATACTGAGCCCAATGATTCCATTCCCAATGAGTCCATGTTCCTCATTAGTACGTCCGATCCATTGTATGGAGATGCTATTCTCTATCTCCAAACCCAACTCTTTCAGCCTAGCATTTCACATGATGAACACCGTCGCATTAGACACCATTCAAAGCGCTACCTTATCATTGGTGAAACCTTGTACAACTGTGGAATTGACACTGTATTACGACATTTCTTAACCCATGAAGAGGCTGAACATGTTTTAAATGACTGTCACCTTGGAGCTTGTGGAGGTCATCTTTCTAGGATGGCTACAACCCAAATATTTTTACGTGCCAGTTATTTTTGGCCTTCCATATTCAAAGATTGCAATGAGGCCGTTAAAAAATTCCCACCCTATTATATCTTTAAGAAGAAATCATGTACCCACCCATCTCTACTTCATCCCATTATCTCCATCGACCCCTTTCTAAAATGGGGCATTGATTTTATGCAATGTAATCCTACCTTAGCTGGGGGGCACAGTTATATTATCATTGTTGTCGATTATTTCACTAAATGGGATGAGGTTATTCATGCATTCCTTAACAATGGATGAACTACAACACTTTTTGTGTTCAATCACATCATCATTCGATTCAGTATCCCACAAGATATTGTAACTGATCATGGATCCCATTTCCAGAACCATATGATGGGTGAATTGCACACTAAGTTAGGTTTTCTCCATGAAAATTCATCCCTCAGGCCCCTACTACCCTCAAGAAAATGGATAGGTTGAATCCATCAAGAAAGTCTTGAAAACCATGCTTCAACACATGGTGGGAGTGAAAAAAATACCTTGGTATCTGCAACTCTTCTCCGCACTCTGGGCTTATCGAACTTCAGTTAAAATTGCAATTGGATTTACACCCTTCCAGTTCATATATAGGATAGAAGCGGTATTATTGATCGAATGTGATATTCCCTCTTTGAAAGTCACTGTAGAACTCCTACCCCATACTTCTACTGAAGAGGAACGATTCTTATATCTAACCAAGATGGATGAAACCCATCGTGATGTTGCTCTCATCAACGAGACATTCTAGAAGCACATCAAAACCCAATACAATAAGTCCATCCAACCTCACACTTTCATAGAAGGAGATCTAGTCCTGGTCTATGATCAAGATCATGACAAATTGGGGGAAGGAAAGTTAGAACCCATGTGTCATGGGCCATACATCATAAAACACGTGTTACAGAGAGGCGCCTACGAGTTAGTATATTACAATGGAATATCTCTCAGTGAGCCTAGAAATGGGATTTACCTCAAGATGTACTATGCATATAATATCTCACATGTTTGCTTTGTACATTCTTATACTATATACTTTTGACATGATGTGTCTTTTCTTTTGCATGCATGAGTTTTTCCCTAGCTGCTTATACTTTTCTTTGTGATTGAATGCACATATGACATCATCCTTTCCCATCTATTTTGGGTTTGTGGATGGAGCTAGTAGACATACCTAAAACATCACTTTTGAAACTTGGGTCATTTACCACTCCGACGAGTTAGTGAGTTCAGGAGGAATTTGCCTTGAATCTGTGACCAACAACGCTACAGAATATCATGGCGTCATCGAAATTTTAATCGAAGCCTCCTCTCCAGGTATATCTCAATTGATTATCAACCTTGATTCCCAACTTGTGGTCCGTCAATGAAATCGTGAGTACGCCATTCACAACTCAGTTTTACTACGTCTCCATCTAAGGATTCCTCGTCTCGAATGATCTTTTGAATTTCTATAATAGAGACATATATCAAGAGAACTCAATACGATTACAAATTCATTAGCAAATTATATGTTGGATTGGTATATTGCGCATAGATAAACATTTGGAACATAAAGCATATGTATAAAAAAATCATATAAAACAAAAATACAACATAAGTAGCCACTGCAAAACATGTTTATATATATACTCTTGATAGTTTTTTTTTTGTCAAAATATATCATACAAAATTACATAACAGGGAAAAAACATGGGCCTTTATACCCATATAATCATCATATAAGGCTACAAAGTGACTGGAGACTCTACTCATCCCTCTACACCACATTGTGCTCTACATAACACATAATCTCTCTTGCCACTCGTCGTAGAAAATGGTTGAGACCTTCAGGGAACCAAACCGCATGTATATGAAGGTGTAGGGGCACATCCCACATTCTCATGGAGGGAAATCCCATGGTCAAACCATAGAGGCTCCTCTCCACCTATCGAATTCCTCCTACCATGACATCGTGCTCTGCCACCACTTGAGCATCTCCGCGATGTCCTAATGTTGGAATATCTGCCGGACATGACACACCTCTGTCTACATGATGAAAACAAAATGAATTAGATACCTCGTTGTACAACCAAAAACATATAAAAAAAAGAAAAATATTGTTACAAGGTTATGATATTTCATACTTGATGCATCCCACTGTATACCCTTAGGAAGCACTAAATACACACTGCCTCTGAAATTCACCCCAACATATGGAAAATCCTCGATCACCACCAACTATCTCCTCCACCATGCAAATAAGTCAACATTAAATCGAAAGGTCGAGGGCTCATTCCCCAACATGGGGGAAAGACTAGTCCACCACTCCATGCAGGGCTCAATTGCAGGGTGTGCTATCAATGCAACCTGTAGCTACATCTATGGAACCTGCTCCAGGAAAAATGAGACCAAGAAGGATCCATACCTGAACAATTTTTTTCTTCCTGTTCTGCATTTGGATATTTTCTCCTTAATGTTCCTCAAAAACACTGCGCTCCAGTTGAATAGCCTAGGCTCCAAGTACTGAATGGCATAAGATATTTGGGACTTAGAAGCGAGATCATAACTTGTGCTTCCTACCAATTTGGTGATAGTAAATAGGATGGATCAGAGATAAAAATCCATCACATATTTTATGAATATCCTCCCTCCTACCAAGCGTGACCCTGGTATGCAGTATTGGGAAACATATGCCTCTGTTGGTCGTGGAGTGGATCGATGTCCAGGCTAAAGAATAGGTGTCCCTCTCCTTGAGAGACTCTTAAGAAGTACACATAATCCATGTCGGTCTCAAGCATGTGTGGTCCTATTTTGAATGCTTTCTCGTCATTATCCCAAAACCCGATCAAATATTCAAGTAAAAGGACTTCTTTCCTCATATTCTGGAGTTTGAAGTACTTAAGCAAGCCACAATTTCGTAAGGCCTCCCTTGCTTGAGGGTCTTGTAAAGAAGTGATGTCATCAAAATAATTATCACATTATTTCCATTCAATCATGATTAGCTATGAGGAAAACTTGCAATTCATCAATTAGTCATCATCAACTAAGTTTTCAAAGAAAGAAATTGCCCTTTTTGATCCTAAAAATCATTTTTTTTAAAAATTTTTGGTGCCTAGCGCTCCCTTAAAGAAGAGAATAGAGCACTATCTCTCCCTAAATACACACACCAGGGTGTTGAAATCATGATCGATGCTCCCCTCGATTACTTGAGGGAGCACCGATCTAGTTTGGTGCTCTAGGGATTCCCAAGGATCCTAAACACTTATATTAAGGGATGAAATGCAATAAAAAACATGAAAATGAATGAGAAAGAGGAGAGAACCAACTTAATCTGAACGGTTTCAAAAACGATCTCCCACAACTCTCGCAATCAATGCCCAAAAAAAACTCCAAAAGAGGAAAAAACTCAAAGAGGAAAGGATAATAGTAAAACAAAGGTAAAAATGATTTCTTGCCCTAATTTGATATTTGATATGTTCAAATTTGGTAATTTTCCCTCTTTTTCACATTTTTTAAAGTTTACTTTTGGGTTTTTGTCATTTTTTGAGAAGCTACTAATATCTTTTTCCCAAAACACTTGATTATGTAGGAATTTGAGAAGAGATTATTTGATGAATTTTGTAATGCCAATGATCTTAGTCTTTGTTCTTTCTTGCGCTCATAAAAACATGAGAAAGTAACTGAGTATACTTTTATCACTTTTTTGGACTCGTAAAGGCTATACAAAAAAGGAATCCCCTGGAGTTTCCTTTAATCTCTTTTCAGACTCTCTAAACATGAAAATATTTCCAAGTGATCTTGCTTCTCTTTCACACTCATTAAAAGGTATGAAAGGGCTTCTTCCGAGTAATAGTTTATCTCTTTTTTGGACCTTGAAGACTAAAATTATGAAAAAGGACAACCCTGGATTCACCTTTAAGTTCTTTTCAGACTCTCTAAACATAAAAAACCACCGAGTTTTCCTTCTTTGGACTTGTTAAACTACACATTGAAGGACCCATATGGGTGTTATCGGGCTAATTGTTAAGTGCAGACACAAATCAATCCCCATATCTTCACTACGAAACTAGAACAAAACAAGACAGTACACTACTCTTTCCTTAGATTTCAATTATCAAATGAGAAATGGATCTAGAACATACCTTTTAAATATCGAAGATCCGATTTCACCAATGCAATCCAAGCTCCGTCGTGAGGCTTATGGAGAAATATCTACAAAGGAACACAAGAAAATGAAGACAAGAATAACAAAGTCCATTTGATATGAAACCATGTATGTGATTAAGGAATCATACAATATGAACAAATAACATTCATATAGGAAAGAAAAGTATATCTATATTAAAGAATGTAGAAGAAATATACAACTAGATGCCTTGATGTTGTCAGGTTCCTTCCAATAGTTCCTTGCTTCCCACACATTTCTACTCCATGGATTCTGAGATCATAGATCTTAAAGTCACTCACAATATATCTTGACAAAGAAAAACTCAAATCCACCATACATGCTCTAAAAACTCCAGGCTACAAGACAACTCAAACCCTCATCAAGCTAAATTTCTCCATGAGAGCTCCTCTCCTTTTATAAGCTGAAGAGGATAAGGTGAGGAGGTTAGGATGATCCCACTAATTCATGAAAGTGAGTAAGATGCAAACCGTTCGGAGTCCACCTCTCCATAGAATCTTCTCCTTCTAGAAGCATTGAGAAGATGCTCGTTTTTCCCACATACGAAAATCGTTGCACCCTAGCCATAGGGCAGCCTGCGAAGACGTTGCAGACTAGTTTCTGGGTAGAGGGTGGTGATCAAGCATCGCCTCACCCTGTGTATAGTGTAGTCTACGATGATATTCCTTAATAGGGTTTTTACAAAGGAAAATACAACTTCTTCTCTCAGACAAAGTTCTTCTCCCTTCTTTCTTCAGGAATTCAGG
>ML803025.1:127332-149088 GCA_009831015.1 Picea engelmannii
GGAACTTAGGATAAAACATGAAATGCTCATGCCTTTTTGAAATAATATTAAAATATTATTCTCAAGGTTGAAGCCCACTAGGCTTAACACTTAGCCCCTTTTCCCACCTTCCAGCCCCTAATCCCTTTCCTTCTCTGTGGAAGATCAGTCCCCCTTCATTCATTCATCGTGGTCGGTCTACACCTGGTAGTGTTTACAAATTTTTATTAATTTGTTCTGCGTGATTACATATACATCATCAGGCTCATGGCCTTCAAAACTTAGGCTCCCTGGCCTAAGAAACACATAAGCCACTAGCTTATAAAAACTTGGCTCACCAACCTATAAAACATAATTACAATTCCTTTTAGAGCACGATTTACAACAGGGCTCGGCCTTGGGGACACTACAATCCCCGTCCCCTTATTTATGCACTGTCCTTAGTGCAACTTACATTGTCTCTACAAGCCTTTCAAAATTTTCAAAAAGATGCAAGAACTCTTCCCACATAGCATCTGCATGCACCCATGTCGCGTCTTCAGGATCGTACCAGGTCCACTGGACCTTTACAAGCTCTATAGCTCGATTCCGAAGCTGTTTTCTTTTCCTGTCCAATATGCGCACAGGATGCACTTGCAGGACACCTTCTGGTTCCACCTAAATCACATTCCAATCGATAACATGATTAGCATTAGGTACATATTTCTTAAGTAGTGAAACATGAAACACATTATGTACAGTCATAGATGCAGGTAATGCAAGCATGTATGCAACTGGCCCAATCCTTTCCAGGATCTCAAATGGCCCACAAAATCTTGCTTCAAATTTGGTGCAACTTCCCAACTTTAGGGAACTCCTATTAGTCTTCACTTTCAAGAAAACATGGTCACCCACTTTGAATTCTCTATGGGTTCTGTTACTGTCAGCGTAACTTTTCTGCCTATCTTGGGCAACTTTCAGATTCCGTTTAATCCTTATCGTTTGGTCTTCCATCTCTTTGAGCAGCTCAGGCCCAATCATTGCTTTGTCAGCTGTATTATCCTAGCTTACTAGTGTGTTGCACTTTCTTCCATAAAGTGATTCAAATGGGCTCATCTTCAATGATGTATGATACCCATTATTGTAGGCGAATTCTACTAAATGCAGGTAGTCTTCCCACCTTGATGGTTTATCCATCACATACATTCTCAATATGTCTTCTATTACTCTATTCACCATTTCTGTCTGACCATCAGACTCAAGATGATACGTTGTACTAAAGTTCAGATTCGTTCCGAATCCATTGAACAGTCCTTTCCAGAAATTCGAGGTGAATTTCGGGTCCCTATCAGACACAATTGTCTTAGGAATTCCGTGCAAGTGTGCAACTTCTTTTAAAAAGATATCAACAACATCAGCTGCCCTGTGGGTGGTTTTCAGTGGAATAAAATGGGCAGCTTTAGTAATCTTGTCCACTACCACCATGATTGAATCATTCTGTTTGCTTGTTCTAGGTAGTCCGGTGATAAAATCCATTGTTACCACGTCCCATTTCCATTCAGGAATGGGTAAAGGCTGCAACAACCCTGCTGGGTGCCTATGCTCGGCCTTAACCTTTTGTCACTCCATACATCTAGCGATGTATTCAACAATTTCCTTCTTCATACCCGGCCAAAAATAATGGCTTTTGACTGCTGCCATAGTCTTTTGATATCCAGGATGTCCAACATAAGCCACGTTATGCATTTCTTTTATAATTGCCATCTTCAATTCTTGGACATTGGGTACATACACTCTATTTTTATATAGAAGTAAGCCATCAGTTCCCAAGGTGTAAATTTCCTTGGTCTGTGGTCTCTCACGCTACTGTAGCTTTGCTACTAAACCTATGTACTACAAATCAACATTTGTAGCTTCCAAAATTCTGTCTTTAATCTCAGTCCTGTACATGCTAATGGTTGTAGCATGTAATTCGTGCACTTTTCTGCTGAGTGCATCAACCACCTTATTTTCTTTCCCTTTGATATGCTTGATATCAAAGTCATATTCACACAGAAACTCCAGCCATTTGATTTTCCTGACATTTAAAGTCGGCTGATCAAATAAATACTTTAGACCGTTATGGTTTGTTCTCAACTTGAATCTTTTTCCCATGAGGTAATGTATCCATTTCCTTAAGGAGTGGATGATTTCTCCTAGCTCTAAATCATGAGTGACATAATTCCTTTCATGCTCTTTCAACTTTCGGGACTCATAACAATTTACAAATCCATATTGGCTGAGAACTCCTCCCAGTCCCTCCTTACACGCATCTGTGCACACTACGTAATCCTTATTTGGATCTGCAATCTTCAGGATTGGAGCACTGGTTAGCAGCTGCTTCAATTGCTGGAAGCTTCTCTCACATTCTTCAGTCCACTGGAACTTCTTCTCCTTCCTTTACAAGGAAGTGATAAAATGAACTATCCTTGAGAATTCGACTATAAACCTTCTATAGCATCTTGCCAGACCCATAAAAGATCTAACTTCCACCACATTCCTTGGCACTGATCATTCTCGAATGGCCTCAACCTTTTTAGGATCCATAGAGATCCCTTCCTTTGATATAATGTGCCCTAAGTAATGAATCTTCCTTTGATAAAATGAGCACTTGCTCAGTTTTGCGTACAGCTGGTGTTCTCTCAACACCTGCAACACCATTCTCAGGTGTTGCTCATGTTCTTCCTCTGTCTTGGAATACACCAAGATATCGTCCAGGAAGACTATGACAAACTTGTCCAAATAATCTCTGAACATTCCATTCATTAAGCACATGAAAACAACAGGTGCATTTGTCAGTCCAAACAACACCACTGTGAATTCATAATGAACGTACCTTGTTCTAAAGGTGGTCTTGCTAAGGTCCTCATCATTTATTCTCACTTGGTGATATCCATATCTGAGACCTATTTTTGAAAATATTTTCGCATCCTTCAACTGATCAAAAAGATTATTGATCCTTGGCAGAGGATACTTGTTCTTGACAGTTACCTTATTCAACTACTAAAAATCAATGCACATCCTCAACGTCCCATCTTTCTTCTTCATGAATAGGACCAGGGCTCCCCAAGGTGACACACTGGGGAGAATGTATCCCTTCTTTAGTATCTCTTCGAGCTGCAATTGCAACTCTTTCAGCTCTGGCATACTCATTCTATAAGGAGCCTTCGAAACTGGAGCTACTCCAGGAATCAAATTTATAGAAAAATCGATGTCCCTCTTCGGAGGTAGTCCTGGTACCTCCTGAAATACGTCCTTGAAATATTTGAGTACCTCGTGATCTTGTAGATTCAAGACTACATCTCAAGAAGCTTCTTCCACCCAAGATGAAAATAATTGACAGCCTTTCCAGTAACATTTCTTCAGCTGCATGGCTGAGATTTCCCTAACAACCATGGCTCTGGGAATTCCTTGGACTGTTACCTAATTTCCCTCTTCGTTCAGGCATGTAAACCTCTTGTTATGGAAATCCACAAGGGCATGGTGCTGGTCCAACTAGTCCATCCCAATTAAGCAATCTTATGAGCCTAAAGGAAGAATGTTCAATTCATCCTTAGTGCTCATTCCTTTCATGTCTACTGAACATGACTTAACCAATTCAGTGACCTTCCTTTTGGTTCCTGTAGCCAACTTCACTAGCCAAGACTTTTCATGTTTTCTTCTTGTTAAATGCAAACTTTCCACCACTCTAGCATCTATATAACTATGGCTAGCCCCTGAATCAATTAAAATAACAAGTGGTCGGTTGTTGATTGTACCTTCCACTTCAATCATGTGTGATTGAAATTCTTCTTGCTTGTTGTCTAGGGATGCATAGATCCTCGACATTCTACTACCCATATCCTCCACTGTTTCAGCTTGTTGAACAGTATGGACAGTTCTTTCTTTATCTTTTCTACGGGGGCAGTCTCTGTACCTATGATTCCCTTTACAACCCCAAAACTCCATAGGTGGCGGTCTTGGCATCTACTCACTCCCTTCAACTTTCCTGGGATCTCTAAAATATGGCTGTCCCCAAGGACTATTCCTGAAAAAGGGAGGCATGTTTCCCTTCTGCCTCTGTTCTTTCTTAAACCTCTTCTGGTCATCCCAAGCCTTCCAAAAGGTAGGCTTTTCTCTTTTTTGTTCATATAAGCATTTTGCCCTTCTTATGGTTTCTTCCATGGTCTTAGGATCATCATATTGAATCTTATCACCAATGGAAGGTGGCAGTCCACTCAGATACCTCTGAATTTTGACAACCTCGTCTTTGATGAACGAAAAATACTTCAGTAGTTCCAGAAAACTTCGTTCATACTCATCAATGGTCATGTTGCCCAACTTGAGTTCAAATAACTCCTTCATCTTTCTGTCATAGTATCTTTTGGTCAGGTATTTCTTCTTGAAATACCTCTTAAACTCCTTCCATGTGACCTCTTTCTCTCTGATGTGTTGCACCTGCACCAACTGATCCCACCACATGGATGCTTTTCCTTTCAGTTGGTACATTGCAATTCTTCCTTCTGCATGGGTAGAATAATTCTGCAGTTGGAAGTATTTCTTCATACCCAACAACCATGTTTCGACATCTTCTTCCTTCTTATGTTCACCATCGAATGTAGGCGGTTTAATCTTGTTGATTTCCCCTTTCAATTCATTCCTTCCATATTTTCGGTGTTTTCTGGTAGGGGACAGGCTTGAACTACTGTGTGTCTCCTTTCCAGAATGCTTTGAGGAGAGATGGTAATGTCTGCTACCACTCCTCAATCTTCTTCTCCTCTCAAGGGTTTTGACACTTCTTGATCTGCTTGTGTCAATCTCTTTTTCCAATTTCTTTTCTATTCTTTCCAGGCTCTTCAACATTTTTAAGTTGAACTCACCCCGCCGATCCCTAATTTTCATGAGCTTTCGGCTATCAGCTAGGCGATCTTAGGCATATTTCTGCAATATTTTAATGAGTTTCATAATATGTTCTGTTTTATCCATCTCTTTTTCGTGCCCATTAGAGTTTGTTCCTTTGAATCCCAGGTTGACATTCCTTCCTACCCTTTCGTCCTCTGTTTTAGAGGAAATCTGCACCTCTTTCAATTCCATACTTGACATCAGTTTCCGGCTGTCCTGACACTCATTGAACTCTGCACACACGATGTACAACCAATCGAAGTTTTTCAGGCCTTAACTCTTCAAGAAAACTTACAACATTCATAAGCCAACGTGAACAAGAAAATTTTTTTGACTTCACAAAGTTTTCTGAGCTCTGTCTAGCTCTGCAAATTTCAGGACTTCGGAACTTCAGAATCTCGGTCCACAAAGATCCAACAGTGAAATCTTCGTAACCAAAGTCACCCTTCTACAACTCACGATTTCGCGAGTTCGTGAGTCGAAGACCCTCGACTCATTTCCTCCAAACATTGATACCCGAGATGCGATATGGGTATGGCTCCCTCCTCGCTAGTTCCTGCTACACATGACCGTAGGCTAGGGCTAAGTGCTAGAACTTCTTCACCAACTCGCGACTTCGCGAGTTGGAGTGTTGATCCTTTGTGCTCCTCCTTTGCGAATTATGAAATCGTGAATTACTTTATTCTCTGGGCCCACAACACAGCTGTTTCCCTTCAACACAGTGACACAAGGTACATTAAGGAGGGTCCACATCACCTTCGGTGACGTCTTTAGGTCCCACCACTCTCACCTAACTTCTCGACTCACTGGCACGTGGTACACACCCGTGTGTCCACATCCATTCCAAATGGAATCCAATGGTCAGATCTTTCTCAGATCTACGGTGCAGATCCTTTCAGCATTTCGGGGTTTTGGGCATCGAGATTTTGTGAACCCTACATTGCGAACTTCCATCTGCCAAAATCCTGAAATTACGGTTTACTCCTTCGCTGAATTTTATGGTCAACTACCTTCCTACGATCTACGGTGTAGATCATTTCGGCGTTTCGGGTTTCGGAGGTGTTCCCTTTCCTCACTTCCCATCTCCCGACTTTGCGAAATCTGAAATGTTTTCATGACTAACTTGAGCGTGACTCCACCAGATCTAACGGTCGAGTCTTCCTCCCAGATCTACAGTGTAGATCTTCTTGGGTTTTTGGGTTTTCGGGAGTTCGCATATCGTGATTCCCACACTCCTGTGCAATTCAAAAGGGATTTTAATCCATGCGCACATTTTCCAGATCCGATGATCATGAGGGATCACCTTCCCTCCTGAACTGATCATAAGGCTCCATCACTACTGGTGTGGATTCCTCTCTCTCTGTGGCCCTATACCACACCAACTATGGTTTCACAACGCCGCTATACCTCCTGAGCTTCTAGGCACGGTCAAGTAACTCCTTGACAGTCTGGACCATACCAGGGTCCGAAATTGGTCCTCCAGACACAATTTCTCCTCTCACCCTTGGTCCAAATACCACTCAACTGGCCCATCTAGGCTCAGTGTCGAAACCTTGGCTATGATACCAAACTATAACACCACTTTTTCGGTTAACAAACTTCACAGAAATATAACGCCTACTCTGGATTATAAAACAACATGCATTTAAGCAAATGAAACACATATAAACTCAAAGTATGCCATATAAATTATTGCTATCTTAATTTTAAGAATGGCATTAACCATAATTCATCTGCACAATAGAATACATGATAAAGTATAAGCATCACAGGCATGCAAAACATAACATTTAACATAAGCTGATACTTATCTTGAAACCGAGGTAATTCCAACAACCAGGTGCAGGCCTTCCAGGAACCTCCCAGCCTTAGACTGCACTGCTCATTAGCTCAGTAGTAGGTCACCCCCAAGCTGGGACTAAGCTCCACCCCAAGGAAAGGAATACTAGGCTAGGTTGAGATTACAAGGAAAGCACACAGTCACGAGGAAGGAATTCTCTTCCCAGAACCACTCACGTTCATTGCCCATAGACCCTCATTCCCCACATGCCTGTTCCACCCTAGGAGTATACACCTTCTTTGTCACCTAGATAGTCCTTCGGCTGCTAACCTCCCTTGCCTTAGGTTACAACAACAGACCGAACCGAAAGTCTTCGGGCTTTGTGGCAGCTACAGGGTTCATTCCAAGAGTCCTCTCCTTCCTCTATGCACTCTCTCACCTAGAGAGAGAGGCTCACAGGCCAAACCACCTGTTCATCCAACCTCAAACACCCCTCTTGCCTGGAGAGAGTGTTTCAAAACTAGTCACAAGCCATACGCAGTCCCGCACTGCGCAGTTGCAATTAGCCATGGAAATACAGACATCGACTTCCTCAAAACAGGTTCAGAAATGGCAAAATGGTCTCACGGTCATGGCTTCAGGACAGAGGCTTCACGCACAAGTTTAATTTTGGATAGAGGATGCACATGGATTCCCAGACACCACACAGGATTTTCGATTCAAAACAGGGGTGAATCTAGCTCTTTCGGAATCAATCACATGCTTCTGGTTCAATACGGAGGTATACATGGGTTTTCTCAGAGCCAGACACAGGCTTTTCAGATCACAAATATGCATGAAGGTTCTTTGCAGAACTCAGGTCCGTCGTACTGCTTAGAGCCCGTACATGCTCAGGCCGTCTGATCGGATGAGAGTAGGGGGGGCCCCGTCACAGCTCACTCTGGCCGTTTTATTCACATGCACCAGGGTTGACACTTGTCGCCTTGGGAACTGCATGCATTCCACCAGCACACATCCCTTCCTCATGGTTAGGAACTTAGTATAAAACATGAAATTCTCATGCTTTTTTGAAATAATATTAAAATATTATTCTCAAGGCTGAAGCCCACTAGGCTTAACACTTAGCCCCTTTTCCCACCTTCCAGCCCCTAATCCCTTGCCTTCTCTGTGGAATCTTAGTCCCCCTTCACTCATTCATCGTGGTCGGTCTACACTTGGTGGTGTTTACAAATTTTTATTAATTTGTTCCGCGTGATTACATATACATCAGCAGGCTCCTGGCCTTCAACACTTAGGCTCCCTGGCCTAACAAACACATAAGCCGCCAGCTTATAAAAACTTGGCTCACCATCCTATAAAACATAATTACAATTCCTTTTAGAACATGATTTACAACAGGGATCGGCCTTGGGGACACTACAAATGTGGAGGGCAGAGATAACACCTCCCACCCAGTACTTGACAAGATCTACATTCCCCTTGGACTTGGCCTATGTTACACATCAAAATTCCTCACTTTGATAATGTCACATTCTCATTGTTGTAAGTGTCACAAATGTCGTAAGTGTCGCATTCTGGTTCTGTAAGTGTCACATCAGGAACAACACAATGAAAAAACTTGACACAACCCATAAAATATGTTAGAAGAAGAAGACCCATCATTTGACAGTCGAAACAAATGTTTTTCTATGAGAATTGCTCATCTTGGAAACTTTTGGGAAGATCAACGCTCCCTTGCTCATACACAAGGAGCACTAGCACTCCTTGTCCATCTTGCAGGGAGCATTGTAGCAATCTATTTCCCATTCTAATGGAGCAACGAGTTGGTTGATAAAATCTTGGAGGAAATCCCATTTTCTTCTAAAGAAAACTATGGATGGATCGAGTTGGTTTGGCTTGAATCTAACTCCTGGGTTGCATCTAAGGGAGATATCAAAACTATTGGAGCCATATCCTTAAATAATTCCAAATATAACCAAGGTGGTTGAGCCTCTCAAAGCCTATAGATGGAGGCATTCTCATGGTGAACAAAGGATGAAAAATTTTGCAAAGCATTATTATTTTGATTGTGGATATTTCGAGCAAGGGTTGGATGAGGAGGACTTAGAGAGGTTGTTGCAACATCATCTAAAGATTGTAAGTTTACTTTTAAAGTTCTCATTAATACACTTGGCCTATTTCCTTATAGTATGTGTTTACATGTATTTGTCTATGTTTGTATTAATCTTCATAGATCGATTGATTTTGTCTAATCCATTAGAGTAGGAGATAGTCGTTTGTCTCTTGTTGTCCATTATAGGTACTGTTCAGAACTCTTGGATTGGAGCAACTTGGACAAAATTCGAAAGTGAGGTACATCATACTCTCTCTCCTTCTATATTTTTCGATGGATAAAATGTATATATAGGAATGGTAGTGTCCAAATGTAGTTTTTTGTCTTGGTAGAGGGGTCTGTACTCCAAGGGAAACTTCACCTATCCACAGGGGAATATTTCTGTAATAGAAATTGGCGACTCCACTGGGGACCAAATTTTTAGTTTTTGTTCTTTCCTTGGTTTGTCCATGGCATTTTTCCTATCCTTAGATCCCATTTTATGATTTAGTATACCCTTACATCTTTCATCTTTTCTAAGTTGTCTCACAGAGTCTTTTACTGAATTTCCCCGAGTTACTAAGATTTCTGAGTTTTTCCCAAACTTTTCTCAATACTAGTGCCCCTATATAGTTTAAGTCAGAGCGTTTTTTCTTGATTAATACTCCCGTAGACTCTATCAAGGAGCGTTGTAGCGCTTTGGTTCTTTGGTTACGAGGGTGCTGATCTTTCTTCCTTTGAAAAATTGCAGACTTTCTTGCTTGTTGGCCATAGTCCTTGGATCTTTTTCTCTGACTCAGTTCCTATTCTTTCAGATCTTGTCCTCTATTTGACTCAAACTTGATACATTTCATTCTTTTAGTTTTTATCGAGTTTGTATTGTCTTTCCTTATTGCAAAATCAACCGTTTTCTCTCAAAATTGTTTTTTTTTTGCTTCTCTTCTCGATTATCTGATTGATTAGAGGTTTTCATAAGGAATGTCATTGATCACAATATTTTTTTCCTTATATTTTATTCCTTACTCAATTTCAAAAGACTATAAAGTGTGACTTTTGGTTTTTTAGTGTTTTTCTTTGAGTGAATAGTTTATTCTTCTTTTGGTCTCTTGTTTATTGCTGAGAGTGTCTTTGTTTGTGTACTTTTGATTCTTCTTTTCCAAATCACAATAGTGAACCTTTTTCATTATTAGTGAAAGCATGAAGCATTAGATGAACATTTTAATTTACATTTGCAATCAAACAAAGAAATACTTGTATGAATTGGTTTTGGATAATGAAAAGGATTTTCTTTATAATTTGGAAATCATTTGAATTCTTGTTGAGAAAAAAATAGTATAAAATTTTTCATTGTCGAGTGTTTGCTAGTGAAAAAAGAAAAGAAACTCTTCTCCTTCCCATAGATAGGAATTCATTGAAAATAATTTTTTCATATCATTATTTTTACCTTTTCGGGATTAGAGTCTCAAACCTCATCAGTTTCACTATCATCCACCCTTGTGTAATGAACAACTATGAAAGTGAATGCTAATTAAAATCAAACTAGAGATTTTTATTTTTTGGATCATTACACCAACAATAGACTAGGACTAGAGCTTTGGAATAGGTTGTGAGAATAACTCTCCAAATCATTCAAGACAAACTCAAAATCTTGTGATAAGAAGAGAAAATCCAAGATTCGTATAAGCATAGCTGGGATCCCCCTCTCACACAGGGGTTAAACACGAGGTCGCGTGTGGGAGGGAAACAAAGATTATACATCTGAGGCTTAATCAATCATAGTAGTACAATCATATATTGGGGGTTATTCTTGAGGATCATCTGTTTTCATTTTGTCTTGGAGCTTCATGAATTTCGAATCCATTCGAGGTCCTCTAGAGTTTACTGGTCCATTTGTCCTCAGTTCTTTTGAAGAATTTCAGACTTGATATCCTTCCCATACGTTCGAACTTGACTGTCAACTATACCCTCCCAGAGGATGACTATGAGTTGGTATCCTTATTGGACATAATATTTAGGGTCCTTACATGAGGTGACAATGAAGAGAAGTCTTTGCTATACCTAGAACAAAGGTTGTCCAAACTCACTCAGGCTCCTTGGAGGGTAACCCACGAGTAAAATCATGAGGGAACTTGCACTAAGGTGTAAGTTTATTAAGAAGGCCACCAACGTAACTGATCCACCCACTCATATCCTATCCCCTTCTCTATTTGATTGCACGATGCTGAATTTCATCACCAACTAGTACGTTCATTGAGAGAAGACATTGTTTTTCTTGTTGGTTTTCTATATTTTTTAGCAAGTGTTGTTTGTTTACTATAGTTGTCCTTAAAAATTGGTACCGTGGCCGATAAATTTATTTGTAGATCTCGTAGGAATCAAGGGTTTCCTCTAGAAGGATATGAACCCCTACCTCCTAACTCACCTGAAGACACTTACTGTGAAGATGTTGAAAACCATTCAGATGTTGGGAGTGCTCCTACTCCTTTGCTAGAAAATCACGAGATAGATTTATTTACAGTTCTTGAAGATTCCACCTTTCCTATTAACTTGAATTTGAAAGTTCCTCTAAATCCACTCCTTGTCCGACTGGACTCCTTAGGTAACATTATAGTAGAAGATCACCCTAGCCTGCCATCAAGGCCATATAATCAACTAGATATGGAGCCAACACAACTAAATTTTAATGATGAATACACTACCCTTGTCCCTTATACTGAAATGGTAGATCCACAACAATCTCTTGTTCATTCTATATGGAGAACCCCATCGGGACGTGACCTTTGTGAAAAATTTAATTTTATCTGGCCACCTTTTGACCCTCCACATAGATCTACCTCCACCGGTGTAGAGGAAGGACCTTAAGGTCAGCCTATCAACCATCCCATCGAAAAAACAATCAATATTTATACCACTTCAAGACAAGTTCATAGTGAAACATGAGTCATGTTACCTAGTCATTTGAAAAGTACCTTGACGGTTACACCTACCATCCCTCTTCAAGCCACAACTTCATATACTCCACAAAACCCTATTGGGATACCTTCACATCAAAGGATGCAAAAACCTTCCACACAAAAAAACCCAATTGTGGGAAAAATCCCTACTGGGGGGAAACCGTCCTTCAACACACAAGTTCCGACTAGGGGGTGACCTCCTTTCACCGATCAAAGCCCAGTTGCTAACCAATCAATGACAGGGGGAGAATTTCAACCTTCATTCACTGGAAACCCCCCACAATCCTGGGGATCACCCTAGGGATGTTTGTTTCATCAACCACATCAGGGAGGAATATCAAACCCCAACCCACAAAGAGGAATCCTAAATCCTAATCCTTCTGGATTACATTCTGAACAACCCTTCCCAGGGGTTCCAAATCCCACTTGGGGTCCTCAAATCCAACAATAGTTTCCTCCCCAAGGGAAAATTCCTTACCCTCCTCAAGGTCAACCTAGTTACCCCCCTCAAGGGAAAACTACTTATCCACCTCAAAATAGTCAAGAAAACTATCCTCCCCTAGGTTACACAGGTTATCCTCCCTATGGATAAATGGGTTTCCCCTCTCCTTTTATGCAAATTCCTCAACAAATGAATCCTAATTTTGCTGGTCAACATCAACAACATATGGGAGGACCTATTGGCTACACCTATCCACCCCAACCAGTTTATGGTCCCACTGGTGTTCATATGCCACACCAGTATCATCCTCAATTCAATCGACAATTACCGTTCTTAGCCACTCTAGATCTATCAGATTTGTTAAGATTAACAAACGATCCCATATTACACTCCCCCTTTTGGCTAGTTATTCATGCCAAATTTCCTTCCGATATTCCAAATTTGATGACAAACCTGGAGAAGACCCTAATAATCACATTATGACCTTACATATGTGGTGTTCATCACATTAAGTAATGGATGATTCTATCCAGTTATGTCTTTTCCAACGTACACTTATGAGTTCAGTGGATAAATGGTATATTGAGTTATAACGAAGAACTTTTCAAGATTTTAATTCACTTTCCATGGATTTTCTCACTCACTTCCAATTACCTATCCAATACGAGACTGACACAAAACGTTTGACCTCCCTTCGTCAGACCAACTCCGTACATATTTATGATCATATTCATGAATGAAGACGACGACAACGGTTGATCAAAAAAACCAATCCTAACCAATTGTTGGCTGAGTGGTTCACAAAATCTCTTTTACTTCCTATTGGTCGTGATGTAGCCATGGGTGGTGTCATTACAGAAGAGGAAGCCATTTCTCGTTCCCATTATATGGGCTTGGTTTATTCCCAATATGGTACTTTGTATGACTTAATTAGAAACGCTCCTCGTCCATCAACTGACCCATCAAAACCATCCTCCATCTCTCATGCGGATGGAGTTATCGGTTCAGTCAAAACCCAGTCCAATTCACAATTGACCGACATGACCAATCGTTCAATCATTTCCTCCACTACTAGATCAACTTCACTCTCATATATCTCCACCCTAACTCAAGTATTTGAGGTGAATTCATTTCAATCTACTTCTCCACAACAGTCAGGGGGGGAAAATAAAACTAAGAATAAAGCTAGGAAAAACAATAATCAAACCAAAAATGCAAAAACAAAAGGAAAACCACCTTCTACTAAGAAGCAACCACAGTGCAAACTGAAATTTCCATGTCTCATATATGGTGAAGATCACTACACACGATATTTTCCCCATCATGACGAAGTTGCTAAACATTTTAAAGGGAATTCTCAACCCATTGTATTGACACATAATTTTCCACAACAACAATCACTGGTTGCAAAAAAGCCTACACCTCCAATAGGAGGTAACCTGAATCATCCTCCTAAAGAGGAAGCTTCATTGAGTGCACACATTTACATTTTTAATGGGATATATTTGACCACTTTTAATACGACATATGACACACCACCATGTAAACCTGATAAGGAAAAGGTAACCACTGAAACTATACTAGATCCAGTGTCCACTACAGTTACTCCTCTATCTGGACCACTCCATATTGAGAAACCAATATTTGACTCTATTATACATCCACCCAAGAGCACAATTTGAAATTCGACCATTAATCCTAATTCATGTGCTACTCAAAACTACAACAATGTTGAAGATTATGCCAAAGCACCTTGCGCTATGTCAACTCTTGAAGTTCTAAAACACTACCCTAGCCAATGTAGTACTCTCTTCATAGCCATCAGAGCTATAGATCCCGAGTCATCCAATAATATCACATTCAACATGGATAATATTAAATCACAACTCTCTCACCAACTTTCTTTCCAAATCGATGTCATTGTCCATAATCAACATATTCATCACACGATATTGGATGAGGGGGAATCCACATGTGTCATTTCCTTGGCTTTCTAGAAAGGCCTTAAATCAGCCGGTCTTAATCAATCTCCCACCATGTTAAGAGAATTCAATGGAAGAGTTTTTTTTTCCTCATGGATTATTACAATCCTCAGCTGTTCAATTGGGAGGAAAAATTGTTTCTGTAGATATTGAAGTAGTCGATGCTCCCCTCGATTATAACTTGTTTCTAGGGAGAAGTTTGTTCTATTCTATGAATTCTTTCACTTCATCGATTTTTGATGCATCCAATTCCATCATCAAGGTAAAATTGTGATCATCGATCAGTTAGATTAATGTACCCCTGACGCTTGCACTCAAATGAACAACAACATTCCTTTTCTGGGCGACTCAAAAATTACTTATGAAAGTGTTGGGGTAGGTCTTTTGAAAGAATATTCACTCATGGGTACCTTCTCTACACCTCTTCCTCCCACTACACAACACATCACAATGGTTAATATGATTTTGACTATGGAACACCAATCCTTTGAATCATTTGATCCATGGATCGTGCCTAGACCCTTAAAATTTGATACACTAGGTGACACTATGCCACTTAGTCCCGCAGAGGCCAAATATGACACCATTCAATCCACCTCTCTTTCACTGGATGACCAACATCTACTGGCGTCTACTACATATTTGTTACCATCTTGATTAGATTCCTTATCCTCTACTTTCGATTACATCCTACATATTTTTCCATCAGATGAATCTATTATGGAAATGCTTAGTATTGAGGAGGAACCTTGGGATGACAACCACCATTGTTCGTCCTTTCTTCCCATTTTGGATGAAATCAAGAAAGATATTTTCTCTATATTTCCTAGCGATATTTTTGACTCCCCCCAATCTCCAATATTCACTCAAGATACCATCTCCATTAAATACCATCTCCAAGGAAAATTTGGGAAATATCTCTCACACGATTACTGTCGACATATCGATTAAAGAAGGTATTGTGGAAAACATAAAACTAGGTGCAAATTTTTCAACTAAAGAGGTTGAAACTTATACTGCCTTGTTTAATAATTTCGTGACAGATTCTCCTGGAGTTACGAATAAATTCTAGGGATCGATCCTTCGATTGTTTTTCATGCAATAAAAAATTACCCTAGAGTTAAACCTGTGAGACAATAACTTCGCTCGGTTCATCCTAAGAAAATTGTGACAATCAAGGAAGAAGTTGAAAAATTATTAAAATCTGGTTTTAGTTATCTCGTCCCTCCGACCGAATGGGTTTCCAACATCGTTCCAGTCACCAAGAAACAAGGGACAATTTGTGTTTGCGTCGACTATCAAGATATTAATAAGGCTTGCCAAAGGACAATTACCCTACACCCTTTATTGACCAAATTATCGATAATTACCCCAAAATCATCATTTTCTCTTTAATGGATGGATTTTATGGATATAACCATATCGAAATTTTATCAGATGATCAGCACAAAACAAACTTCATCTACCCATGGGGGACTTTCACTTATCGAAAATGACCTTTTGGCCTTAAAAATGCTGGAGCCACTTTTCAGCGGGCTATGTTGTATGCGTTCCACATCATCGAACATATTGTTGAACCTTATCTCGATGAGTTACCATCTCACTCGACTCATCGACGAGACCATATTGGTCACATATGAGCCATCTTTCTTTGATGCAGGCTTTACAACACATGTTTTAACCCCCATAAATTCATTTTCATTGTTGAATGAGGGAGACTCCTTAGATTCCTAGTCTCCAAAGATGGGATTAGGGTGGATCCCTTAAAAGTCAAAGCCATTCGCGCTTTACCCCCTCCCAACAAACTTACCCAACTATAAAGTTTTCAAGGGAAGGAAAACTTTCTTCTCCATTTTATTTGCAATTACGCTGAAATCACTAAAGGATTCATGAGATTGGTGTAGAAAGATGCCCCTTTCATCTGGGATGCAACCACTCAATGTTCATTTGATTCTCTTAAGCATGCTTTAACTAACACACCTCTTTTTCACCCACCAAATTATGTGAAATATTATATCCTTTATTTGGCTTCCTCTACTTCCACTATTGCTATGGTCTTAGTACAGGAGGATAATGATGGCATTGAACATGTGATCTACTATTTGAGTAAAAGTCTATTAGATCCCGAAGTCTATTATTCACATGTCGAAAAGATGGCTTTGGCAACAATTATTTCCATCCAAATATTTCACTACTATATTATGTTACGCAGTACCACGATCATTGCAGACTTGAACCCCATGTACCGCATCTTGACTTGTCAAGTACTTGGGGGTAAATATTTGAAATGGATCGTCATTCTCCAAGAATTCAATCTCAAGTTTGCCAAATCCAAGTTTAAGAAATCATTGGTTTTTGCGGAATTAATTTGCGATCTTACCCATATTGATGAGGATACTGAGCCCAATGATTCCATTCCCAATGAGTCCATGTTCCTCATTAGTACGTCCGATCCATTGTATGGAGATGCTATTCTCTATCTCCAAACCCAACTCTTTCAGCCTAGCATTTCACATGATGAACACCGTCGCATTAGACACCATTCAAAGCGCTACCTTATCATTGGTGAAACCTTGTACAACTGTGGAATTGACACTGTATTACGACATTTCTTAACCCATGAAGAGGCTGAACATGTTTTAAATGACTGTCACCTTGGAGCTTGTGGAGGTCATCTTTCTAGGATGGCTACAACCCAAATATTTTTACGTGCCAGTTATTTTTGGCCTTCCATATTCAAAGATTGCAATGAGGCCGTTAAAAAATTCCCACCCTATTATATCTTTAAGAAGAAATCATGTACCCACCCATCTCTACTTCATCCCATTATCTCCATCGACCCCTTTCTAAAATGGGGCATTGATTTTATGCAATGTAATCCTACCTTAGCTGGGGGGCACAGTTATATTATCATTGTTGTCGATTATTTCACTAAATGGGATGAGGTTATTCATGCATTCCTTAACAATGGATGAACTACAACACTTTTTGTGTTCAATCACATCATCATTCGATTCAGTATCCCACAAGATATTGTAACTGATCATGGATCCCATTTCCAGAACCATATGATGGGTGAATTGCACACTAAGTTAGGTTTTCTCCATGAAAATTCATCCCTCAGGCCCCTACTACCCTCAAGAAAATGGATAGGTTGAATCCATCAAGAAAGTCTTGAAAACCATGCTTCAACACATGGTGGGAGTGAAAAAAATACCTTGGTATCTGCAACTCTTCTCCGCACTCTGGGCTTATCGAACTTCAGTTAAAATTGCAATTGGATTTACACCCTTCCAGTTCATATATAGGATAGAAGCGGTATTATTGATCGAATGTGATATTCCCTCTTTGAAAGTCACTGTAGAACTCCTACCCCATACTTCTACTGAAGAGGAACGATTCTTATATCTAACCAAGATGGATGAAACCCATCGTGATGTTGCTCTCATCAACGAGACATTCTAGAAGCACATCAAAACCCAATACAATAAGTCCATCCAACCTCACACTTTCATAGAAGGAGATCTAGTCCTGGTCTATGATCAAGATCATGACAAATTGGGGGAAGGAAAGTTAGAACCCATGTGTCATGGGCCATACATCATAAAACACGTGTTACAGAGAGGCGCCTACGAGTTAGTATATTACAATGGAATATCTCTCAGTGAGCCTAGAAATGGGATTTACCTCAAGATGTACTATGCATATAATATCTCACATGTTTGCTTTGTACATTCTTATACTATATACTTTTGACATGATGTGTCTTTTCTTTTGCATGCATGAGTTTTTCCCTAGCTGCTTATACTTTTCTTTGTGATTGAATGCACATATGACATCATCCTTTCCCATCTATTTTGGGTTTGTGGATGGAGCTAGTAGACATACCTAAAACATCACTTTTGAAACTTGGGTCATTTACCACTCCGACGAGTTAGTGAGTTCAGGAGGAATTTGCCTTGAATCTGTGACCAACAACGCTACAGAATATCATGGCGTCATCGAAATTTTAATCGAAGCCTCCTCTCCAGGTATATCTCAATTGATTATCAACCTTGATTCCCAACTTGTGGTCCGTCAATGAAATCGTGAGTACGCCATTCACAACTCAGTTTTACTACGTCTCCATCTAAGGATTCCTCGTCTCGAATGATCTTTTGAATTTCTATAATAGAGACATATATCAAGAGAACTCAATACGATTACAAATTCATTAGCAAATTATATGTTGGATTGGTATATTGCGCATAGATAAACATTTGGAACATAAAGCATATGTATAAAAAAATCATATAAAACAAAAATACAACATAAGTAGCCACTGCAAAACATGTTTATATATATACTCTTGATAGTTTTTTTTTTGTCAAAATATATCATACAAAATTACATAACAGGGAAAAAACATGGGCCTTTATACCCATATAATCATCATATAAGGCTACAAAGTGACTGGAGACTCTACTCATCCCTCTACACCACATTGTGCTCTACATAACACATAATCTCTCTTGCCACTCGTCGTAGAAAATGGTTGAGACCTTCAGGGAACCAAACCGCATGTATATGAAGGTGTAGGGGCACATCCCACATTCTCATGGAGGGAAATCCCATGGTCAAACCATAGAGGCTCCTCTCCACCTATCGAATTCCTCCTACCATGACATCGTGCTCTGCCACCACTTGAGCATCTCCGCGATGTCCTAATGTTGGAATATCTGCCGGACATGACACACCTCTGTCTACATGATGAAAACAAAATGAATTAGATACCTCGTTGTACAACCAAAAACATATAAAAAAAAGAAAAATATTGTTACAAGGTTATGATATTTCATACTTGATGCATCCCACTGTATACCCTTAGGAAGCACTAAATACACACTGCCTCTGAAATTCACCCCAACATATGGAAAATCCTCGATCACCACCAACTATCTCCTCCACCATGCAAATAAGTCAACATTAAATCGAAAGGTCGAGGGCTCATTCCCCAACATGGGGGAAAGACTAGTCCACCACTCCATGCAGGGCTCAATTGCAGGGTGTGCTATCAATGCAACCTGTAGCTACATCTATGGAACCTGCTCCAGGAAAAATGAGACCAAGAAGGATCCATACCTGAACAATTTTTTTCTTCCTGTTCTGCATTTGGATATTTTCTCCTTAATGTTCCTCAAAAACACTGCGCTCCAGTTGAATAGCCTAGGCTCCAAGTACTGAATGGCATAAGATATTTGGGACTTAGAAGCGAGATCATAACTTGTGCTTCCTACCAATTTGGTGATAGTAAATAGGATGGATCAGAGATAAAAATCCATCACATATTTTATGAATATCCTCCCTCCTACCAAGCGTGACCCTGGTATGCAGTATTGGGAAACATATGCCTCTGTTGGTCGTGGAGTGGATCGATGTCCAGGCTAAAGAATAGGTGTCCCTCTCCTTGAGAGACTCTTAAGAAGTACACATAATCCATGTCGGTCTCAAGCATGTGTGGTCCTATTTTGAATGCTTTCTCGTCATTATCCCAAAACCCGATCAAATATTCAAGTAAAAGGACTTCTTTCCTCATATTCTGGAGTTTGAAGTACTTAAGCAAGCCACAATTTCGTAAGGCCTCCCTTGCTTGAGGGTCTTGTAAAGAAGTGATGTCATCAAAATAATTATCACATTATTTCCATTCAATCATGATTAGCTATGAGGAAAACTTGCAATTCATCAATTAGTCATCATCAACTAAGTTTTCAAAGAAAGAAATTGCCCTTTTTGATCCTAAAAATCATTTTTTTTAAAAATTTTTGGTGCCTAGCGCTCCCTTAAAGAAGAGAATAGAGCACTATCTCTCCCTAAATACACACACCAGGGTGTTGAAATCATGATCGATGCTCCCCTCGATTACTTGAGGGAGCACCGATCTAGTTTGGTGCTCTAGGGATTCCCAAGGATCCTAAACACTTATATTAAGGGATGAAATGCAATAAAAAACATGAAAATGAATGAGAAAGAGGAGAGAACCAACTTAATCTGAACGGTTTCAAAAACGATCTCCCACAACTCTCGCAATCAATGCCCAAAAAAAACTCCAAAAGAGGAAAAAACTCAAAGAGGAAAGGATAATAGTAAAACAAAGGTAAAAATGATTTCTTGCCCTAATTTGATATTTGATATGTTCAAATTTGGTAATTTTCCCTCTTTTTCACATTTTTTAAAGTTTACTTTTGGGTTTTTGTCATTTTTTGAGAAGCTACTAATATCTTTTTCCCAAAACACTTGATTATGTAGGAATTTGAGAAGAGATTATTTGATGAATTTTGTAATGCCAATGATCTTAGTCTTTGTTCTTTCTTGCGCTCATAAAAACATGAGAAAGTAACTGAGTATACTTTTATCACTTTTTTGGACTCGTAAAGGCTATACAAAAAAGGAATCCCCTGGAGTTTCCTTTAATCTCTTTTCAGACTCTCTAAACATGAAAATATTTCCAAGTGATCTTGCTTCTCTTTCACACTCATTAAAAGGTATGAAAGGGCTTCTTCCGAGTAATAGTTTATCTCTTTTTTGGACCTTGAAGACTAAAATTATGAAAAAGGACAACCCTGGATTCACCTTTAAGTTCTTTTCAGACTCTCTAAACATAAAAAACCACCGAGTTTTCCTTCTTTGGACTTGTTAAACTACACATTGAAGGACCCATATGGGTGTTATCGGGCTAATTGTTAAGTGCAGACACAAATCAATCCCCATATCTTCACTACGAAACTAGAACAAAACAAGACAGTACACTACTCTTTCCTTAGATTTCAATTATCAAATGAGAAATGGATCTAGAACATACCTTTTAAATATCGAAGATCCGATTTCACCAATGCAATCCAAGCTCCGTCGTGAGGCTTATGGAGAAATATCTACAAAGGAACACAAGAAAATGAAGACAAGAATAACAAAGTCCATTTGATATGAAACCATGTATGTGATTAAGGAATCATACAATATGAACAAATAACATTCATATAGGAAAGAAAAGTATATCTATATTAAAGAATGTAGAAGAAATATACAACTAGATGCCTTGATGTTGTCAGGTTCCTTCCAATAGTTCCTTGCTTCCCACACATTTCTACTCCATGGATTCTGAGATCATAGATCTTAAAGTCACTCACAATATATCTTGACAAAGAAAAACTCAAATCCACCATACATGCTCTAAAAACTCCAGGCTACAAGACAACTCAAACCCTCATCAAGCTAAATTTCTCCATGAGAGCTCCTCTCCTTTTATAAGCTGAAGAGGATAAGGTGAGGAGGTTAGGATGATCCCACTAATTCATGAAAGTGAGTAAGATGCAAACCGTTCGGAGTCCACCTCTCCATAGAATCTTCTCCTTCTAGAAGCATTGAGAAGATGCTCGTTTTTCCCACATACGAAAATCGTTGCACCCTAGCCATAGGGCAGCCTGCGAAGACGTTGCAGACTAGTTTCTGGGTAGAGGGTGGTGATCAAGCATCGCCTCACCCTGTGTATAGTGTAGTCTACGATGATATTCCTTAATAGGGTTTTTACAAAGGAAAATACAACTTCTTCTCTCAGACAAAGTTCTTCTCCCTTCTTTCTTCAGGAATTCAGG
>ML803026.1:25098-47140 GCA_009831015.1 Picea engelmannii
CTAAATTCCTGTGGCGTAACTCCTATACATAAGTATTCAATAATATCAGTGAAGTATTCATCAACTACCTCTACTGAAAATAACTATGCATCAGGGAAGTTGTCTTCCAAGTTAGTAGGTTCTTCTCCATTGGTTACCCTTGACAGGTGATCAGGTCCTGCATTCATCTTCCCTTGTTTGAATATTACTTCAAAATCAAATTCTTGGAATAATAACAACCATCTACAGATCCTCCCCCCCCAACATTGGTTTGTTGACTAGATATTTAAGGGTGGAATGGTTTGTGAACATTTTAAAGTGTTTACCCAATAAATAGTGCACTAATATCTGAAGTGCATATACCATGGCTAAGCCCTGTCTTTCTGTGGTGTTTTAGTTCTGCTCTGATTCTAACAACTTCTTTATTGCAAAGGCTATAGGATGGTCTAAGTCCCATGATCCTAGATGCACCAGAATTGCGCCAAGTGTTATGGTTGATGCATATGCATGCACATGAAATGTCTTTTCCCAATATGGAAATAATAATATAGGTGTTGTCACCATATTTTTTTTAGAGTGTCCAATCCTTGCTGACAATCCTTCCACTTAAATATTGTGTCCTTCTTTAATATGTTTTCCATTGGTGCAGTAATATGTGCATACCCCTTTATAAACTTCTTGTAGTATCCTATATGTCGTAGTGTTTCTCTTAACTGCCATACTGACTTTGGTGGTGGTAAATTCACAATGACTGCAATCTTAGTAGGGTCAACCAGTAAACCATGTTTACACACTATATGTCCCAACAATATCAAAAAAGGTGTACCAAAAATTCATTTCTTGATGTTTAATGATATTTGACATTGCCTACATCTTTCCAGCATTAGTCTTAAAACTTCTACATTGTCCTTCAAAAGACTATACACAGTCCAGTCATCCAAATATACTTCTATAAATTGATGTATAAATTTCTTAAAAGCAGTTGTGACTACCCTTGAAAATATAGTTGGTGCATTCTTCAATCCAAATGGCATGATTGTATATTGGTAGGATCCCCATTTTGTAGCAAAAGTGTTCTTATACATATCCTCTGGAGCTATCTTAATATGATGGTATCCTGAGAATCCATATGTGAATGAATATGCTTCCTAGCCTCCCACATTATCTAAGACCTCATTTGTAAAGGGGGTAGGGAAATGATCATTTAAGAAAGCATCATTGAGTTTCCTCAAATCTACACAAATCCTTATCCCCGCTTTCTTCTTTTCCTAGACTACCATGGGGCTAATCCATTTAGATTCCTCTACGGGTTCTATAATTCCATCTTCCAACATTCAGTCAATTTTTTCTCACTTTCTACTTATACACTGGATTCAGTCTGTAAGGTCTCTCTCTGATAGGTATAGCCTTCGTTTTGAGGGGTATCTTCATATCACCTAGATCCCCTGCTATTCCTTTCATCTCTGTAAAGGTTGTTGGAAATAGGTCATTGTATTCACGCAGTAATTATGTTATTATTTCTAATGTTTTCTCATCCTAATAGTCTCCAATACTTTCCATTTTATGATTGTCATTCGTCCCAATGTTGACTTTCTTAACTTTGATTGGTGCAGCAAATTTCTTTGACTCTAGAGATGGACCTTCGACCTCTCTCTCTCCTTCAATATTTGTAATTTGAATGTTGACTGGATCATATTCATCTAGTGCTTCCTCTTCGACATGATAACATGAGAGTAAGTATTTAAATTTCTGTATGTTTTGTTGTTAATATTCTATCATGATTTCAACCTCTGGTTCATCAAAAAATAACACTCCCCGTATCAGCTTCAACATTGAATCAATTTTGGGGTTCTCATGTTCAAATGAGAAAGTTACTACAAAATTATGTTGTAATCATGTCCATTCTGTGGTGCCTCTTCACATCTCTTGGTCTATGTACCAGTTCCCTGGGATCCCTTCCAATGTATGGATAAAGTGATGAGGCCATTCCTCTGGTGGTGTCATCATCCATTGTGTCTTCCACTTCTCCAAGTGTTCCACTGGTGTTCCTTGTCCATCATACTTCTCCATATTATTTCTCCCCTATTCTACACCAAATCTAATGCACAGTAGTCATTTACACTTATACCAGTTCTGAATTGTCTCTTTGTGTGCACCCCACCATCTTCCAGGTGTTGCCTTGAGTGCAATATCTAGGTCTAAGAGCCTCTGATTTTCCAACACTTCCTCTTCATATTTTTTCAATAATTCCTCTAAGTCATTTAGCCCATGAAAACTAGGAGGTTCTCTTATCTTTGTACCAACCCATCTTATTGCGCGGTCTATTCTTGTGCACCTTCATATGGAAACTTCATGTAATCGTTGTTGCAAATTATCCAAACCTATGTCTAAGTCGGAAGAACGTGATGTAATGCTTCTCCAATTGAGTACCTCATATGCAGTTGGGTTGACATAATCCTCTTCTCGCACTGTGGTTATGTACAACTGGTTTATTTCTTCTAGATCCAAACAAGTGGCCTCTACAAACATTTCTCCTTCTAAAGGATCCAATGGTGCAATGACTCTATATTCGCCTGAGTCAAAAGTCATTTTGTTTTCTTCAGGTTGATTATAGCTTGGTTATAAAACTCCCAATCCAATCCAAGTAATGTTGGGTAAGGTGTTGTGCCATCTACTATCTCTATCACTTCAAAATTTCCCATAGTGTGAACTCCATCTAAATCTATTGTCACACCTTTAAGCCTTCCAATTGGTAACACTATGTGTTGATTTTCTAGTTTCAACTAGACAGGTGAATAGCCTAATGTGGGTTCCCCCATACATTTCCATGTCTTCTTAGGAAATGCATTTGCTTCAGAGCCTAAATCTAGTATAATATATCCCATGTTGAAATCCCCAATGTTAGCATTCAATCTGAATTATCTACTTGTCCTTCTTCTTGTACGGAGATGATTGATTGTTTTCTGCTCTAACTTCCCTTCTACCTCTGTGTTGCATATTTCTAGCAAATTTTGTAAAACCTTAAAAGATGATGGATCATTCAATAACTTAACACAGGATTGCAGAGAAGTATTTATGGTACTTACTTTCTCTCAAGGTTGTCCTTTATTGGTATGGTCCATTGAAGGTGGCATCTCGTACATTGGTGGGTTCTGAGTTTGTTGTGTGAATAATGTAGATGCAACATTATGCATTAGAAAATCATGCCTGGCCTCCTTAAATGTTTCCTTTTCTTTCCATGCATCAAACTGCTTATTTGGCTCAGTATTCTTCTTAACCCATTAGTGTTGAGCAGGATGTTTTTTTGTTGCATTATCTCCTGTGTTGGCTCCTCCTCATGTGACTATCTTGGTGTTTCTCCCATCATCCCTGGATTCTGCAGAACTCCATTGGACATTTGGGTTTCTATGGTTCCTTTTTTCCTGGATCTTTCCCAAGAGTTTTGGGCAGTCTTATGTGTCATGGTCTGCAGCGCGACAGTACATACATGTCACTGGTGGAAGTGGAAAATCCCTTGCATAATGTCCAAGTTGTTGGAATTTATGCCACACTATTGATCCTTTGCCTCGTCCAAATCCTCCTCTGCCTCATCCTCCACCTCTATATCCACCTCAATCTCTTTGTGGTGTGTTGTATTGGGGTACATGGTTATATTGCGCGAGGTTATACTATGGCTACGCATTATTGTATTGGGGTTGCGCATTGTTGTACTGTGGATGCGCATTATTGTATGGTAGTGGTACTTGGATGAACCGAGGTGCAGCTTGTCCTGTCATCATTTATGCTTGCACCCTTTAACTTTCTGAAGTTCTTTCTCTCATCATCTCCATCGTTCTACAATCCTTATCATCATGACCCACTAATTTGAAAAAATTGCAATATGAACTTTTTGGTGTTGTCTTATACTTTTGGATCATTAGACAATGATATGGATCATGCATATATGTCTTACAAATATCGCACCATGGTCCTTTTGTTGGTAAGGGTTTTTGCACCCCTGTTGCCATATATTGTGCAAAAGTTGGATATTTGTTCTTATGGTGTCCTTTTGTCTTGCATAGGGTACACCAAACCACTTCTTTTTTATCTTTTCCCTTATTATGGTTAAGTTGAAATGTTATATTCTTCAAATCATCCTTCATCTCCTCTATTGTTGGATCTGTCTACTGATATTGGTTCTCTTCCAGTTGTAAGGCCGCCTACAGAGCCTCTGCTTGAGTTTGGAACACCTTATGTATTAACGGATATTTCAAGTGTGGTAACAGTGAGTTCACAAATAAGTGCATATGTTGCATGTCAATAATTGCATATTTCAACTTACCTTTCAGACGTTTAAAGCTCTGATCAATATCCCAAACAGAATCACCTGGTTTCTACCTGATTTTGATCATTTATTTCATGTACTGGTCTTCTAAGCTTGGCTTCTGAAATTCATTTAATAGTATTTTTTTCACATTTGTGATAGTCTTTGGTACTCCTTGTGGACTGTTCACATCCAGGCTCATGTACCAGTCCAACATGTGGTCTCTTAGTGTGATAGATAATTGTGCAAGATTTGTATTCTCCTCTGTGATATGCTTTGCTTCCCAAATCTTCTCACAAATGAATAAGTGTCTTTTAGGGTCCTCTAATGCCTCTTCCCTAAATTTTGGTAATATGATCATGGAATCATGTCCCGCCATTTTGAACTGTTTTGAACTACTACTTTCGCGTGGTTTTGACAATTGACTATTACTTCCTGAACTTGCTCCCCCAGTTGATTTTCCTTGATGGGATCCTTATCTTGTTGTTATTATTCCACTAAAATTCAATTTTCTAAACGTTGGTGTTCTTTCTGGTGTATTAGTCGCACATGGGGTTGTAGATTCCACACTAACAATGATTTGGATTGGATTTTTTCCTTTTGTTCCTAACCCTAGACCTCATGTTTTCCTTTCATATGTTGCATGCAGGATTTCCTCAATATGCTCCATAGCCAGGATATCCTCTACCTCTTCTTCATCACTCATCAATCCCTCTCAATCAGTTATGGCTCTATTATTGTTATTCATTTTATATTGGTAGGGTATTATGCTACGTGTCTTTCTAGCATTTTCCATTATCTTATTTATCTGGTCCTATTTCATCATGATTGGATCCATGGCCTCCTTTTTCTTTCCCTTATCCATCTCCTTGTCCATATCTCAACCTCATGTCAGTGATTTCCCCCCTTCCCCCATGCACGCAAGGAATTTTAGCTATCTAATTCCATAGTTATCACATCATTGTCATACAATAAAATCTTATTGAAGTATACATCAATTTGATGTAACTACCTCTTGGGTTTGTCTATATCAACAAGTTATGACCATTTTAAGTTCCAAAAATCAGGTCTAGCCTTGGGTTTTGGGGAACTGTTATACACATGAAATAAACATAAACATGAAGTGCATATTATTCATCAATATGATACAATTATAAGTACATGATGTCACTTGACCTTTCATATTTCGTCAAGTGAGGAATATCGTAACCCTAAATGGATTATGTTTCCAATATTCCCCCCCCTTAATCCAAATGGGTGTATGTGAGTCCAAGAAAAGAGATGAAGTCTGGAAGTGTGAAGTTGAAATGTCGAAGTGTACAGCTGCCAATGGTTGAATGTGCTCTTTGAATCTGGTGGTTTGGGACGACCACAAACCAAATGGATAGTAGAGGTTGGTGTCTTCTACTAAATGGTGATGGTGGTTTAAGGAGGACCATAAACCAATCTGGTGGTTTAAGGATGACCACAAACTCTAGAACTTGGCTCCAGGCTCAATGGTTCTCGGAACATTTCCTAAGTTAGATAGAAGTTGAAGTTGATGTCTTCTACTAATTGGAAGTGATCTCGAATGATGGGTTAAATATGACCATAAAATTTTTTTTATTAGAAGTTTAAAGTCTTCTACCAAGTGGAAGTTTAAGGAAAACTGCAAATTATTGTCTAGTAGAAATTGTCAGTCTTATACTAAGTGGTGATTTAAGGAAAACCACAAACCAATCATGCTCACTTATCACACTCGCTTGTTACTACTCGAATGAAGGGACTTCGAAACTTGAATCCTAACTATCCATCGTTGATGTTGTTCCCCCTTGTCAGGTATAAGGTGAGAAGATGCAAATCCTTTCACTGCATGTGTTAATACCCGAGAATGAATTCTATAGTATGATTGAGATATCATCTTGGCTATTGATTGTTGGATTTTCATTAGTTTCATTAACATTAGATTTACCATAGAATTTTTATCTTCTTTTAACATTCAATAATCATATATATAAGCAATAGATAAACAAGAACAAGAAGACACAAATATTATCCTGGGAAAACCCCAAACTCAGAGAAAAACCCAACCAATTTTCTTAGAGAGAATATTCTAATACAACCATGAACAAACTCTAATCACAAGAGAAAACCAAAAATGAAGAACCAAATATTTATCTATTCTTCTTGTCAAACCCTAGTGAGGGTAGACAATTGAGTTACCACAGAACTGGTGCAAGATAGGTGCATCACTAGAGAAATATAGTGCACCACAGAACCGACAAAACTGGAAAATGATACTATAACTGCAACTAGCACGAAGCAACTAGGCATCACCACACAACCTTCGTGCAACTCTTCAAGAGGTAGCACACAAGAGAGATCATCAAGAACCACCAAGAATATCCTTCCCCAAGTGGGACACACTCTCCAAGAGAACTAGAAATCAGAAATAGTAAAAATGTAGCTGCAACTACCTAGTGCCCACTGTAGAAGGAGAATTGTCTGACTATACAAATGAACTGACCCGAACTTGTATTTATAATAATCTGGGCGCCTTTCTGGGGACGACTTCTTATTCTGGGTCTTCAAATTTACTTTATTATTTATGTGGGCTGACTTCTCTTCCTGGAAAGTATATTTCCACTTTATTATTATTTTCTGTGGGCCAAGTTCTCTTCTGTGGTCTTCTATTTCACTTGATTATTTTATAGGGTGTTCTTCAATTGTTCGATGGTCTTCCTTTTATTTCTTGGAATATTCTTCTTCTCTAAGAAAATTTTTCCAGGAGGGAATGCCTCCTGCAGCTACCAAAACATCAAAACTCCCTCTTAGCTAAGGAGGTATACTTCCATGATGTTTTCTTCTAGTAGTCCACTAACTACTCTCCAATCATCTAGTATCCCCATGGCTACCACCATGCCATCAGTAGCTCCATCCTCTTCCATAGTCTATATGACTATGTTGCAATCAACTAGTATCACTAAGATACTACCATCATTTCCAGCAATCAACTAGTAGCACAAAGTTGCCACCATGTTGTCATGACTACATAAAAATCAACTAGTAGCACTAAGTTACTACCATGCTATCCAGTAGTCTCTCATGACTATGCAACAATCAACTAGTATCACTAGGATACTACCATGTCATCAGTCATAGTCATGATCTAAAATCTACTATTAGTCGTAAGACTACTACCATGCAGTCCAATAGTCTCCATAATTATGCAGCAGTCAACTAGTATCACTAAGCTACTACCATGCCATCAGCCATAGTTATGATCTATGTGACTATACAGCAATCAACTAGTAGCACACACCTATTGCCATTCCATCAACCATAGTCACAAACTCTATGACTATGCAGCAATCAACTAGTAGCACACAGCTACTACCATGCCATCAACCATAGTCATATCCTGTAATCAAATGGTAGCTACAAAAAATACCATCGTGCAGTTCAACAGTCTCTATGATTATGCAGCAATCAACTAGTAGCACACAGCTACTACCATGCCATCATCCATAATCATAGTTTGTGGCCCCTGTGACTATGAAGAAATCAACTAGTAGTACACAACTACTACCATGCCATTAGCCATAGTCATAGGCAATGATCTCTATGACTATGCAGCAATCAACTATTATCACACAGCTACTACCATGCCATCAGCCATATTTATAGTCTCGTATAGTAGCATGAAGTTACTCCCATAGTCTCCACGACTATGCATGTGATGTTTCTTCTCTCTTCAGATATAGCAGTGCATTATCCCCTCAATCACCTCACATGATTGATCTAGGGAACCCTTGGCCGGAGGGGTTATCCGGAAGGAGGAAAAACAACACACCTTCCTCTCAATGAGGGTGGACATTCTGCATCATGCCAAGCTTGTCTCTAAAGTACTCATACTTCACTCTAGACAAGGGCTTGGTGAGAATGTTCGCTATCTGCTCATTTGTGGATATGTAACAGAGCTCCATAGATCTTCTCTACACCATGTCTCGGATTTAATGATATTTGATATCTATATGCTTCACACAATTTTGATTATCACAATATATCAAAGTTGGCTCCAACTCTAGATCAAATAACCCTGCAAGCATCTTTTGAAGCCACACTACTTCACGGCTTGCAACATTGATTGTTATATACTTTGCCTCTATTGTACTGAGTTCCACTAACATATGAAGCAACATCCTGATGTGATTTTCCAATCCACTGCACTCTGCACCCAATCATAGTTTGTATAACCCTTCAGCTTCATGTCTCCTTCTGAGACATATCTCAATCCATATCTAAGTGTACCATGTAGGTACCTGAACACATGTTTTTCTACTATCCAATGTACATGCTTAAGCTCAACCATGTACTAACTCAAGGTGTTCAATGCAAAACATATGTTCGGCCTGGTGTTAGCCAGGTACATCAAGGATCTGATCAATTATTTGTACATAGTGGGATCCACCAAATATGAAAATGTATCGCTCGAGAACTTCATATTCATCATCATAGTTGTGGTCATGGACTTGTAGTCCATTGTCCTGAATCTTTGCAGAATCTCAACAATATATTTTCCTTGGCTAAGGAAAATCTCGGTTGACCTCTGCCACACCTCCAATCCCAATATATAATGTATCAGACCTATATCCTTCATATTCAACTTTGAAGTGAGTTCCCTCTTGCAACCATATGTGAGCTTCTCATGCCCTGTAAGAAATAGGTGCATGCTTAAGCTTGTACAAATTTTCCTTCAATCTGTAGACATGAGACTCCTTTTCATGTATATTATGGTTTCTCTATGTACACTTCTTCTTGCTACTGGAACAAGTGTCTCATCATAATCTTCTCCCTCTTGCTAGGAAAATCCTTTGGTCACAAATCAAGCTTTGTACATATCTATGTTATCTATAGCATGCTTGATCTTGAGACCAACTTCGAAGTCACCACCAACTTCCCTTCTAGTCTCGAAACCAAGGGAAAATCCATATCCCAGTCCTTCTGACTGGCTTCCTCCTCTTTCACTGTAGCAAATTCTACTGAAACAAGGGAATATTCCCATGAGATCTCACATCTCCTAGAAGCCTCTACCATATAGCCTCCTCAACTCGTGGCACATGTTTGTCAGTCTTGGAAGACGTTCTCTCCCCCGCCTGAATTTGAGGGGAAACTTCCTCTGAATGATCAGGTATTCCTATGAGTTAACTCACTCTCTCTGAGATCATACTCACTTTAAGTCTACATGCTCCCTCTAAATATTGACTCCCTCTGAGTCTATATAATCTCTATATTCATATGATCTGAAGTCTGATATTCTATGAACTATCCTAGGCAGGCTACTCCTCCCTACTCGATCCTAAGGGTTGAATCCCGCTGAACTATAGCTCCTTCTAAGTTGGTACTTGGTGGGGATGCCTACCTCACCACTGGTGGAGCCATATAATCCTCCTCATGATATGGCTCATCAATGCCATATATCTATATCATCTTTGTATCTTGCAAAGTAACACGGGACCATGATGGTCTCTTCTTGGTCACTAAAACATTTATGGGTAGGCCCTTTTGGCTCTACTTACTCTTCCTAATGATCTAAAGAGTGATCAACTGAAATAAAGGAATTTGTACAGTCATTTTCAGATCCTTCTGCTCCTTACAATCAATCTCTATATGAGATACAAAAGTTCCCTTCTTTCTAGAAGGTTCTGACTTCTTCCTCTTCTCCTTCGTTACAGGGATTTGTATGGTTATGTACACAACTCTATGTCTGTACAGTCTTCTCCATGTCTCAGCTAGAGACCATATAATAGGTTTCCTCCTGCAACCGTCATTATAGCTCTCTCTCAGAGCTATCACCTATGATATGCCTGGAACAAGAGAAACAACAAGAGAAAAAAAAAGACAAGAATAATATTCTTATAACAAGAACAATAATAAAAACAAGAAAGGTAACAATCCTCACATTAGCTCCTTCTCAGATCTATCACTTGTGACCTTCTTGGAACAAGAAACAAGAACAACAACATATCCATGGTAACCTCCATGGAATTTACAAGATGACCTGCATGGAACAAGGTCAATAACCAAGAACGTCTCTGAGAGGAGATCAATTGATCTTACAAACAAGTGCATAGTTAATACTGAACAATGATCATTTACTTAATGATCAACATGCCAACAATATTCAAGTGTTACAAAGCATTTGATAGCAATAGTAGTAATAGAACTCTAAAGATTGTTATTCTAGTTACAACACTTACTTAAGTTGTAGCAATATAAAATATCAAACCTGGTATGCAAACCTGGAGTCTAGTTGGTGTTGTCCCATTTGAGTTGTCATATATTGTAGAAGACATCATCATTGTTTCCTCCGACTCTTGGGCTTCCTCTGAGTGCACTAGATCTAATATCCATTTGGATCTATTGTCACTGCTTGGATAAATGTTCTTTTTCCAATTATATGTTTCTTGAAAACACCCTCTTCAAGTGCACCATCCATCTTGTCTTATAATATGAGACATTACATCAACAACAAGAAAAAAATTAGAGATCTGAATCAGAAAGTTCAATGTCTAGGAAAATGTCAACAAGCCTAAAACCCTAAAAATTCAATTTTGACAAAAAGTCAATATGAGAAGTGCAAGAGGTGCACTAGAGTAGGGAGATTTGATCAGTAGTGGAGTTTCTCCCAACCGACTTTATAACAAGTTCTGAACAAGATTGACAAAGAAAACTATGCAGTGGTAAATTGCATGTGCAGCGGTAAATCTCATGATCTTCCTTCCAGCGATTAGATTATTTTGAAGGAAACCTTCTCTGTTGGATTTTCATTAGTTTCATTAACATTATATTTACCACAGAATTTTAATCTTCTTTTAACATTCAATAATAATATATATAATAAATAGATAAACAAGCACAAGAAGACACATATTTATCCTAGGAAAACCCCAAACTCGAGGAAAAACCCAACCAACTTTTCTTAGAGAGAATATTCCAATACAATCATGAACATGCTCTAATCACAAGAGAAAACCAACAATGAAGAACCAAATACTTATCTCTTCATATTGGCAAACCCTAGCGAGGTTAGACAATTGAGTCACCATAGAACTGGCGTAAGATAAGCGCATCACTAGAGAAAGATAGCGCACTACAAAACTGGCACAACTGGTAACTTCAACTGCAGTTGTTATTGCACCTGCAACTGCTACTGGAACTACAATTGGAACAAAGAAACTGGGTAGCACCACACAACCTTATCACAACTCTTCCAGAGGTAGTGCATAAGAGAGATCACCAAGAACCACCAAGAATATCCTTCCCCAAGTGGGGCACACTCTCCAAGAGAACCAGAAATCATAAATAGTGAAACTGTAGCTACAAATGCAACTGCAACTACAACTACCTAGTGCGCACTGCAGAAGGAGAATTGTATGATTCTACAAATGAACTGACCTAGACTTATTTTTATACTAATTTGGGCACCTTTCTGGGGCTGACTTCTTATTCTGGGTCTTCAAATTTACTTCATTATTTTTGTGGGCAAACTTCTCTTCCTGGAAATTATATTTCCACTTTATTATTATTTCCTATGGGTCAAATTCTCTTTTGTGGTCTTCTATTTCACTTTATTCTTTTCTGGGGTGCTCTCCAACTATTCTATGGTCTTCCTTTGACTTCTTGGAATCTTCTTCTTCTCTAAGAAAAGTTGTCTAGGAGGGAATACCTCCCACAGCTACTAAAACATCAACATTTATGACCATCACCAAGAAGTCATCCACCCATAGTAGCTCTTTACTCTTGCAGATTTTTGGTGGTTAGAACATTCGTTTGAAGGATGATTGTGTTTTCCACATTGCTCACAAGGATGAATATCGAAGCATTGATCTTCCATGTGGCCAACTCACTAACAATGTTGGCATATCAAAATCTTCTATATATATATATATATATATATATATATATATATATATATATAGAGAGAGAGAGAGAGAGAGAGAGAGAGAGAGAGAGAAATAAGCACACACAATCAACCATGTTTACAAAACCAAAGATGTAGAGGGTATAAATTAAAATAATATATACAAAGAACATAGCCATAAATTATAATGTAAAATATACATCATCAAAGTCATTATTGTCATCTTCCATGGTGACATCCTCATTATTATCATTGTCATTTTCATTATCAGTGTTGATCCAAAATGGGTCCAAACAAATGAATGGGTAAGAATCAGTACCTACAATCCAATTCAACAATTAACGAAGCTCAATAAAACATCGTAAACCAATGTTTATGTAAATTTGAGTAACACAAATGAAGATGAGAGGAGAAAGTGTATTATTTAAAAGATAAAAAAAAATAATAAAGGAGAGAAAATTGAGGAAGGGTAAACAAAGGGTTATAGCTATTGGCCTTCCCCTTACTCCCATGTCCCCCTATTTCCTTCTTTGTTTTCACTCTCGAATGGCCATTTGGAAAAAGAGAGAAGGATGAATATCATTGTGACCAAAGATAGTCTAATGAAATACTAAGCCCAATTTGAAGTTGGTATTCTCATTTGGGTTTCCATGGTAAATAATGTTTCCATGTGTTTTCATTTATCTGCTATGTGCATTTTTAATGGTTTCTCTAAATATTTCAATGGTTTTTGTGTTTTTCGGTGAGTTATAATCTCATTTATCTCTATAGTATATCTAATTCATACTACAATTGTTTAGAAAAAGGTACGTAATGTGAGTGGACCTGTAATGTGTGCATAAATATTAACAATTTTTTGATAATATCCTATAAGACCCAAAAATCCTCTAAGACTCTTGATTTTCTTTAGAATAGGCCATTTTGTAATAGCTTGGATCTTTTGAGGTTCCACCTTAACCCCTTCCTTTGAAACATTATGACCCAAATACTCTACTTCCTATTTCCCAAAAGCACATTTAGATCTATACTTATGCACACATTACAGGTCCACTCACATTACATATCTTGGAATCCTATCATTCATCACCTATGCCATCAAACCTAAATTTGTTTAATTTGACTTTAATTTTCTAAGTTTACTCCTTTATTTCATTCCCCTCCCCCACCCTTACCTTTTTCTTTCCTTACCCTTCTTAGCCTTATAATCTATCTGTGTTATCTTATTTCATCTATACTTTGAGTCTTACTCTTTAATCCTCTTATCTTTGACCCTATAACTCTTGTCTCAATTATTTAAATTGATTTTTAAAATTTCCCCCATTTTTTTATTACTTATTATTTTATTAAACAATTGACTTATTAATTAATTTTCTTGTTCTATCTCATATTAATTTAACAATTAGTCATAATGGCTATCTCATTAATTTAATATTTTCTTCCCCTTTCCTCAATGGTCAAATATCTCTATTTCCCCTTTAAAAGCTTCACCTTAGCACTCTAAATGTCCCTAATGATGGATGAAGTGTCCATTTGAAATGTTGGACATTTAAAAATTACTTACATAGTTTATATCCAGAAATCTCAAGAAGCATTTTTTATTTACCTTATTGTTAACCTTGACGAAACTTGATAGTTGAGTCCACCAAAAAAAACCTCATCTAAATTCTAAAAAAAACAACAGTTGATCACCATATGAATTGGCATAATGCTCTTCCTAATGTTGTCCAGGCAAACCTAGTCACACCCAAAGTAACCCTAGGCACATCTCTGTGTTTCCTCCTATATGGAAAAGAAGTTATTCTCCCCTCAAATTATTTCTTACCTCCGTTACAATTAACTCAATCCTCTAGAGGGTAGAGTTCTTGAACTCTCCATAACAAAATTCACACTTTACTTAGGTTAGAGGAGGAGCATGAGAAAGCTAAGAAACCATTTGTGGCTCATTAGTAAATTGTCAAACATTGGTTTGATAAACATTCATCCAGGCATAAGAATTTTTAAGAGATATTGAAAGACCAGGAAAAATATGTAGAAACATATAACCAAAATCTATCCTATCTAAAATTCTATAGAAATGATCAAACATATATAAGTAGATCTAACAAATAATAGATAGGAGATAAAAAAAATTATGTGGTAAAACCCCAATGTGGGGAAATATCCCTGGAAGCAAGTCATGTATTCTTCAAAAACAGTTGTTAGAGCACACACATGCATGGAGTTCAACTGGGATCCATACAAATATCAAGAATATGGATGATCTAGCCTGAGGAACTATATGTTCTAGGGTAATGATCAATACCATAACCCACTCTCCACCCTTTCTTGATTCAATACCAATTGCCTCGATTTACAATAACCAGGAGAAACATGAACCATTAATCACATGGCATAATCAAGGCTGGAGATCAACCAATCCATAAAGGTTGATGATAATATCATCAAGCGTAAGGAAGAAGTAGTGGATAATAATGAACTTTGAGTGTAGGTCATCATTACTTGAGAGACATGTCACCACCAAATAACTCCCAAAACTTTCTCCATGTGCACATGTGCAATATTACAAAGTCTAGTAAGGTCATGTTACATGTACAAGTGCCCCACAAATGATGTTATAATGATCATCATTAGGAAAATAAGTATAAAATTACATCAATACACTAGACAACATTAAAACCACCTTCTAACATTTCCATTTAATGTTGATTAAAGGAATGAGAACTTGAGTTGAGGAAGGAGTTGTGTTACATCAGAATAATAGGCCAATGATGTGAGATATTTAGGATCTCACAAGTCTAGTGATGTCTCATTGTGTGTACAAACGCCTTTGAATGATGTGCTCACATTCATCATAGTGATAGGCTATACAACAGTAAATGTGGCCACTAGACAATAATTACATCATATATGGAACAAAAGCATTTGGAAGAAGATGACATTGCATTATATTCCCCCTTAATGACAACTTCAAACTCCTAGATAAGTGGCAATATAGCTTCAAAATTTGTTCTTGTTAAGGATAAGATGTTGAGTGGAACAATGTAGGAAACCATCAATAACCTACAACCAGATCCTTAATGAGGTGGATGGATAAGAAACTTACTACCATCAATAATATATGCATAATGACTAGCAATGACAACATCAATATGATCGTGATGGAGTGCTAATAAACATAAGATAGTGTAATAATATCTAGAACCAATCTGACTCTAAACTCTTCACACGCACTACTTAGGTGCAAGTGAAGAAAATGAAGAGCTAACTACAAAAAAGAACCTCCAAGATCAAAGGCATGAATCATCATGGCAAGTTTACAATGAGTTAAATAACAATCTCTCAAAAAAGACATGAATGATAATAGAAGATGAAGTTGAATATGATCCAACAGGATGAAAGTGTCGACGACAAATTGGAGTGCTTCAATAAAGAACTTGAACATGATCTCATAATGATCATCAAGTTCAACAAGAGCTCAAATATGCACAACATGTAATGTAAAATGGTCTTCACATCAACAAATACATTGAGCCAAGAAAAGCACCAAATTTCTACCATCAAGAACTATCTCAAATAGACTCATGTCACAGTCAAATAAAGGATAAATATGTGGCCATTTCCATCCTCAATAATCATATGGAAAAACAAATAGAAACTAATATCACCATTTCATAGAGTATCAAATTTTATCTAGTTTCAAAAAAATAGTCACTCAAAATGGTGTCTGTATCAACAAGTTATGACCATTTTAAGTTCCAAAAATGAGGTCTAGCCAGTTTTTGGGAACTGTTATACATAGGAAATAAACATAAGCGTGAAGTGCTATTATTCATCAATATGATACAAGTATAAGTACATGATGTCTGACATTTGGATTCATATGTCTCTTAGACTCTGTAAGACCGTTACAGTCACGTGACCTTTCATATTTTGTCAAGTGAGGAATATTGTAACCCTAAATGGATTACATTTCCAACATTCCCCCCCCCCCCTTACTCTAAAGGGGTGTATGTGAGTCCAAGAAGAGAGCTGAAGTATGGAAGTGTGAAATTGAAATTTCCAAGTGTGCAACTGTCAATGGTTGAATGTGCTCTCTGAATCTGGTGGTTTTGGAATGACCACAAACTAAATGGATACTAGAAGTTGGTGTCTTCTACTAAATGGTGAAAGTGGTTTAAGGAATACCACAAACCAATATGGTGGTTTAAGGATGACGACAAAATATAGAACTTAGCTCTAGGCTCAATGGTTCTCATAACATTTCCTAAGTTAGCTAGAAGTTGAAGTTGATGTCTTCTGCTAATTGGAAGTGATATTGAATGTTGGTTTAAAGATGACCATAAATTGTTCTGTAGTAGAAGTTGAAATTCTTCTAACAAGTGGAGGTTTAAGGAAAACCACAAACTGTTGTCTATTAGAAGTTGTAATTCTTCTACTAAGTGGTGATTTATGGAAAACCACAAACGAATCATGTTCACTTGTCATGCTCGCTTGTTACTACTCGATTGATGGGACTTCAAAACTTGAAGCATGACTGTTAATTGTTGATGTTGTTCCCCCTTGTCAAGTACAAGGTGATCAGATGTAAATCCTTTCACTGCAAGATGCGTCAATACCCCAGAATGAATTCTACAGTATGATTGAGATGTCGTCTTGGATATTTATGACCATCACCAAGAATTCATCAACTGATAGTGGTTCTTTACTCTTGCAGATTTCTAGTGGTTAGAAGATTTGTTTGAAGGATGATTGTGTTTTCCACAATGATCACAAGGATGAAGATTGAAGMATTTATCTTCCATGCRGCCAACTCGTTGGCAATGTTGGCATATCACAATTTGGGCTTGAACAGGAGTAGGTGAATATGAACTTTCTCTTAGCATTCCAAYAGTCTAGAAYTGGATCGGTTTGGTTTAATCCAGAATATGAAAGGTCACTTCMTTTTCATAWCTGATACTTKTTTTATGCTTGTTGTGTCAGATTTCTTCCCAAGGTMTGATTATTGGCTTGGAAAGAGGAATTYKAAATTCATCTACATACATATATGAAATTGGCTGATGAATTTTCTTCTACCTTGGATATTGGTTTGAATCAACATCGTCATCTTCTTCCAAAATACGGTTTTTTTTGTTTTTTTTTTTATCTGAACGGGGACTAGTTCATAATGTCTTAGATTCTTTCACTCAAGTGCATCATGAAGAAGACGAGTCTTAGTTTGAAGTAGTGCATATTTGGCATGAAAAAATTGTAAGAATGACTGTCAATTGTTGATATTGTTCCCCCCCTATCAGGTACAAGGTGAGARCATGTAAATCATTTCATTGCAGAGAAGGAGGCATTTTCTACATGCTAGAAGAAAAACTACTAGGGAATAACTGGATATATGAACGTTTCCATGGACCGGAATGAAAAATCTCAAGGCAATGAGGCATTTTTGTACACACTCAGATGTTATGGACAACTACCATAGCAAATTAGGCACTAAGGATTGAGGCAGCTCTGATAGCACTGTTATACACATGAAATAAAGATAAACATGAAGTGCATATTATTCATCAATATGATACAAGTATAAGTACATGATGTCTGACATTTGGATTCAGCTTCCAAGACGTTTCTTGGACTCTCTAAGACTATTACAGTAACTTGACCTTTCATATTCTATCATTGTGTATAGAACTAAAATTATACATATTTTTCAAAAACCCACACTAAAAACCATTGTCATATGACAAAGTTATGGTAATTTAAAAATCAACTTCAAAAACTTGGTGATAATCTCTGCAAGCTCAGCTAGAAGTGTCACGTGGAAGACTCTAATTATCCTAAATGGAACCTACCATATGCTGACATGGAAAGGTACAATATCTTACATAGCATGTACATAATGCTCATATGGCATGTCTGAAATGATGGTGTGGCATCTACGAGATGTTAATGTGGCATGTGTTGAAATGACACATGGCAATGTACAAAATGGCATATGGCAACTAGGATTGGAATTTCTCTTTGAATGCACCTATTGATATGACACATGTTTGTTGGGTGGAAAACTCCATGTGGTAGTGATGTGGTGAGTCCTCCAAATAGTAAAGCTATTCAACAAAATGTTAATTACAATTTAGAGGGAATGGGTTTTGAAGCCAAAAAATATAATTCAGACAACCAAATACATAACATATTATTATAACCAATTGGTATGATATCATCATGGAAAAAACCCTAGCTAATGGATCATCTCAGCTCTAGCTCACAACAGTTTCAACCAAGGGTGGATCTATCTTAGGTAGGGATTTTTAGTGCTAAGTTATCTGTGTGGGAGCGATGGACCAAATGACAGGGGGATCACATGGTTTATTCAATCCCTTAGTCATTATTTTTATTTATTATTAGCTCAAAGGTGATTAGATGGAGGAGGAGGTGGTGGATTACGAGGCAAACGAGATTAGAATGATGGATATATTCATCAACAATGAGGACTTTTTCAGGTGGCAGTAGTACAAGCAATCAAAATCTGAGGTGTATAGAGAGTCATCCACTGGGCTAAGATGCAAATATCAAGCACAGGGATCTCATCTGCCCATTTTTTAAAAGTTTTGATGTGGAAGACGACGTAAGAGTATTAATTCGACAATCAATTCCTACATGTGATATAATTATTTGAATTAAGGGGGGATGAGTTGCCTAAGTCTTGTGCTAATCACTTGCATGAAAATAGAAGGTCTTTATCGAAGGTTGTAAAAAATGTACTGTGGAGTTGTGTGATCAGAGAGCTAGGTGCAGTTTTGGTTTCCCAGTCATCAAAGCACAAGCCCAGATGCTAGGGGGTGATTAAAGAAAAAAATGGTGGTTAGTGTGGACGATGATGTGGGAGATATTTCAGAATTGTTGGGATGAATAATGGTGGGTCGGCTCAGTGGGAAGGTGGTTCGCTCTTCTACCTTGGAGGGTTGGTTGGATACAAACTAGTCTAGTTTACTAGGGTACCAACCCATTTTCCATACCATTTCTCGTGGTTGGATTGTTTTTAAATTCATATATAAGGAGGATTTAGGGGAAATATTTAGTCAGGCCTACAATTGGGGGTCATATGGTTTAGTGTTGAAGGAGTGGGTGGTCAAGTTTTACATGGAAAGATATTCTCTCTCACCCACAAAATTTTGGGAAATTCTACCCAGCCTACCACTAGTTTTTTGGCACGAGATCATTCTGGCCTCCACTGGAAATTAGACAGGGAAATATATTGGAAATGATCTTGGATGGGAGTTAAAACTAGAAAAAAGATGGGCATGGATTCATATTGAAGTTGACCTCAGAGCTAGATTGTTGGATGAAATAGAACTGGCTTATGGCAATTTCTCATGGATCTAAAGGATTGACTACTAGAGAGTCCCCTTCAGGTGTTATGGTTGTCATGAAGTGGGAAATTTGTTGGCTCAATGTCACGGGCCCCCTTCCCAGTTCCTTCCATTTAAAAAATTGTGGAAAAGGAAGGTAAAAGGTGTAGTTGTTGATAGTGAAAAGGTGGTGGATGGAAAATCAGTTATGAGGAAAAGTCTATAGTCTCTCGAAAATTTAAGCCAGGTGTTCACTCCATGGGGTTTCCTCCTAAAATGCTTTTTGGTAAGTCAACCTATCCTGTTTTAAAATCCCCATCACTTTTAAATAATGATTTGGAGGCTTCGGTAGAAGTGAAATGCAAGTATTTGGACTCTAAAGTTGAGTGTGTTTTGTCGTCCCCCCCTCCCATGTGATCCTAAAGAAGATCATGTCCACCCTATCATTCTAGTCCTGGATGCATGTTGTGACACATCCCCCCATTTCCCATTGTAAGAATTGGTTCAACCCCTTATTTTCCCCTCACGCACCCATCTTTACCTCTCTTGGGTTCTCCCTCGTGTTCCTTCTCTTCCAAATCCATTTTAAAATCGAATTATTTTTTGAGTTCTAGAGTGAAGAAAGGGTTGTCAGAAGCTTTAATTGAAGGCCTTGCGATGGAAAAGGGGGAAACATCCCATGTTGGTAGAAAGTCTCACCTATCTTTAGCCTAGTTATAGTCTATGAATGACATCAATAATGGTAAGAAATCCACTATAGTTCAGGTTCGAGGAGAGGGGACAACCATTGTAAATGGTTCGAAATGATCATTCTCTCTCAATACTCATCGGGTATGAGGCGCCTCAAAATAAAAAACCTTAAAATACTAGTTGCAGATAGTAAATCTGATATCCTCTTAATACAAGAAACAATGTGTTCGAGGGAAAAGGTTTTGGATTCCTTCAAATCTTGGTTAAGGGACTAGTCTTTATGTGCAAGTGATTTGGTAGGTTTCTTTGGAGGTTTAGTTTCAGCGTGGGGTCCTAATTTCAAATCTGTCTCTTCGATTATCAGTACTTCTAGAATTGTGATGGACGTGGAGGATTTCTCCTTGGCATCTTCCTTTATAATTTTTAACATTTATGGCCCTTATGTAGATAAGCACCCATTTTGGGAGGTTTTGAGCAATTTTGGAATTCTTCGGGCTTATAATGTAATTATTGGAGGAGATCTAAATTTCACTCTATCGTTAAAGGAAGTTTGGGGGAGACATCCCAGGAGAGATCCACTGGAAGGGATTTTCACTCACTAGATTATGTCCCATCAGCTTGTTGACCTGGATCCCCCTGAGTTTTCTCAAACTTGGAGGAATGGACATAAAGGTGACGATCAGGTTTCCAAAAGCATGGACAGGTTCTTGTTAGATGAAAAATTGTTGGAAAAACTCTGGATTATTAAATCTTCGGTGATGGTTGGGGGGTTTTCGAATCATATTCTAATCCTTATGAACATTTCAAAATGTGGTTTCAATCCCCCTTATCCCCTCAAATTTAATTAGGATTGGATAAAGTAAAGTGACTATAGAAACCGCGCTATTTATGCATAGATTCATTTGAGTGAAATCCATGGGTGCTCTTTTATGCAACAAATGTCAAACAATCTGGCTAAATTAAAACAAGTCTCCTAGCTTTGGTCTCAATATTTAAACTTGAAAAAAATCACTCTTCTCTCAAAGTTTGAAATCGGGCTTGAATAATTGTTGATTAATAGGCTCACAGACTCCCTTTCAAGTGAGGAAGATATAGAGTTAGGTGGTTTGTTAAATAAGAAACAAGAACTTCTAGCTTTAGAGGAATCCAAGTGGAAACTGAAAAGCAAAGAGGTTTGGCTTCATGAAGGCAATAATAACTTGAAAAAAATTTCATAGTTATGCAAACCACCGCAAGAATCTAAATTCGATAGCTGAAATAAAAAATGTGGAGGACCAGATTGTATCCTCTTTTAAAGAGATTACTAGAGCCGGGGTAAGATACTTTTCGAGTCTTTTTTAAGAACCTCCAAGATGTCCTATTATGGAAATTTTAAAGGTGATTGAGCTCATCCCTAGATCAATCAATGAGGAGATGAATGAGTCCCTTCAGATGCAAATTATGGAAGGGGAAGTTATGGCCACTCTTGAACCCTTCTAAAAGAGTAGGAGTTGGGGGGCAGATGGGCTTTTAGTGGAATTTTTCCTTGGATTTTATGGGCTTTCAATGGAATTTTTCCTTGACTTTTATAAATTAATAAAAGAGGACATACTTAAATGGTCCAATAATCATAGATTTCAGGCAAAATCCTTGGCTCCTTCAATAAGAATTTTCCGACGTAGATTCCCCCCAAAAAAGAAGACATTCTCTTTTGGGGATGTTAGACCAATTTCCTGTTGTAAACTGATATATAAGCTTATCTCTAATATTATAGACAATCGACTTAAACCCTTCCTAAGCGAACTTATTTATAAGGAATAATTTGGTTTCCTTTACAAAAGGAAAATTCAT
>ML803026.1:51915-81172 GCA_009831015.1 Picea engelmannii
TTGAATTTGGCATCAAGTACCTTAGTTTTGAATTAAAATCATGTGGTTATACAATGGATAATCGGTTATGGGTTCCCAAGAAAATTCAAGCAAGGGTTTTGACATGGGCCTTCTTCTTTCTCTCAAGAGGGGGTCGATTGGTGCTTATAAACTTGGTGCTTAGAAACATTCTTGTTTACTAGCCTCCATAGCTAAGATTTCTAGAGGTATACTCACTAAGATTAGAAAAATATGATTTCAATTTTTATGGTCAAGCAAAAAAGATGCAACAAGCATCCTTCTAGTAAAATGAACTCAGATTGCAATGCCAAAATTGTTGGGAGGTTGGGGAGTTAAATATATATTTTGGTTCAGTAAGGCGTTAGTTTCCAAGAGCCTGTGGAGGGTTGCTCATAAGTCTATGCTTTGGGGTCGAGTGATGGCTTCAAAATACTTCCCAGGTAGATTGATAGTGGATTGGTTTCACAAGCCTAATACATCAATGGTTAATTTCTCTATTGTTTGGAAAGTGATGATAGAAGCCTTTCCACTCATTGGAGAATGGATTGTATGGAATATTGGCAATGGAAAAGCATCTGTATAAGGGAAGATCCTTGGGAAGGTGATTCTATTACATGTAAATTATCTGACAGATTGATCTCGAACCTTTATAACTTAGGTATTTTCTCCATTTGGGAAGCAAAAAAGGAAGTTTGTAATGAGGTTGGAGACACTGTATGGAAGACCCTAATAGACCTGGGGTTGTAAGGGGAAAAATTTGTTGAATGGTCCAAGTATGTGGTATTTCTAAAATCAAATTTTATTTGTTTAAGGGAAGAAGAATACGATTCTATTTGTTAGTCGAAAAACTCTAATAATAGCAAGTACATAGCTAAGTTGTGGTATCTATCACTGGTAAAAGCAACTTTTGAGGATCCCGAGCGATGGTGGTGGGCTAATATTTGGAAAATGAATGCTCCTTTAAAAGTGAAATTGGTTTTTTGGTTTGATTTTAATAAGAAAATCCTTATGTGGGATGTGGGGATAAAACAAGGTTGGACGGGCCCAAGTAGGTGTGCATTGTTGTTATAGCACAAAATGCCATGCCTATGCATTTGTTCCATGGCCTAACCCTTCCCAAAAGATTCCTAGAAACTTTCCTAAGTTGCCTCTCCAAAATCATTTAAAAAACATGCCTTATGAGCATATCCATGGGTTTCCCTACTGCTACGCACAAACATCCGTGACTCTCCATCTTGCAACCCGCAGATGCCCTCAAAAATCATAAAAAATAAAATAATTTCATGTTTTCAGGTGGGTTTTTCGATTGGGCTCGCTCCTCAATGTCCCCATGACTGTACACAATGGAATCCAACTCCCCCAACCTCTTGGGGAAGATATAAAATCACCTTTGAGGGATAAGGAGAGGTAAAGTCCCTAGGTGCAAGATTATGTTGCCAGCATCTAGCAAGCCTCCCTTTCCTATAATCCTTTGAGCAACACCCCCTTATTTATGGAAACTCCTTTTACAATATATATTTCTTATCTATATGGATATTGGGTGTATCTTTATCCTATTTGGGCCATCCAAGGAAGAGTATAGTGGTTGAGTCAATGCTTGAGGGATTCTTGGAGGAACCCGGACAGTTAGCTTCAAGGCAATGTCAAAGGCGAGACAATGTTATAACTGTTAGCACAATATTGGTTTATGCCTTAGCGTTGCATAAGTGGTGCTACCTAATATTTCACAGAGAACAAAATCTGCATTTCATTATTCATTTTGGCAAATGAATACAATTGTTATGGGATTTTTATTTGTTTTGGGGAAAATTTAAATTATATTGAGTTATTCCCAATATCCAAGTTCAAGCATCAGAGCACCCACGGATTTATTCTACCGAATTGCATGCAGAAACACAATCGGGCACTACCTACAGGCACTGTGTAATATTCTGGCATAGGCTAAATTGTGCAGAGTTATTCTGCCAGTTTTGAGTCACTAATTTAAAACTTGGATTATGAGCAGTTGAGGATGTATTTTTGAAAAATAAAGGAGGTTTTTGTTCATAACATTCCAAATGAAAAAAACCTCTCTCATTTTTTCAAAATGTGTTTTGGTTTGAGATATATTGGATATAGAATTAGGCATTGTGTACTCTGCACAGTGGCATTGCGTACTAATTTCCTGTAGCGGTCACGGTTTTGATATTCGCTTTGTTGGGAGGTTGCCACATGTCAAGGAGAGTTTGAATGGATTCTCAAGGATCATTTAGATATCAAGGGACACCTGCACCTAATATTTAACTCCATCAAAGGCCTCATGCATGAGGTGGAAACAATTTATTAATGACTTCCAACAAATTCCTGAAAATTAACAGTTTGTTGGATTTTTGTCTCTTTGACTATTGCCACCTATCTCCAAGGCTTAGAATCCAATGGAGGAGATGGGATTTGACCTCCTTAGGTTATTTGGATGTTATTTTCTATTTAAAGAGGGAGATATCTCTTGGAGAAGGGGATCCATGAGCCAAGAGAGGCTAGAGAGAGTAGGAGTAGGCAGTTTTCCTGTGTGTGTTCATTTGTAAGCCTGTGGGCATTTTATGATTATAAGCATTACTACTATTGGAGACTCATGAGAACTGTGATTTCAGATTGTAACTCTTTTTTTATATTTCTTCTTATTTGAATATATTGCAGATTTGAGGATCAAAGGCTGTCAATGATTTATGGATCCCTAAGCAGCAGAGGATCTGTTGTATTTTGCCCATCAATCATTGTTTATATTCAAGTATATGTTGATTCATTAAATTGAGAGGATTTTTGTTTAGTGAACATTCTATCTTATGTTTTCCTTCTTCATTCTTCCACCTATCAGCATATAATCTTGTTTTCTGTTGAGTAGCTTTTGTGCCTTCAATGAGTAGGATGTTTGTGACTCCATTGCCCATTGGTGTAGCATACTGATCTGCAACTTGCAACCCTCTCTCTTTATTTCTCCATATTTTTGATCCACCTATTCAAAACCAAATTAACTTTTACATTCTAATGGGTGTTGAGCTTACACTTTAGCAGTCAAAGCGTGACTTTCAGTTCTAACATTTTTGGCATCGTTGTTGGGGACAGATTTGAGCAGATTGAAAAGCTCCCTGGGAAGAACGACACTGTACAGCTCCATCTTTAGATGGTGACTGAAGTTGGACACCTTCAAGACTACACATTCACCATGGCGACTCCATTGTTCAGAATATGTTGGTGACTCCACTAGGGATGAAAAAAAAATCAAATGGCTATGAAGGCTATCCTAGCTAGGAGGTTTTCCCCACTCAATTTCTCAGCCATAGATGGTTATCCACATCTTGTGCCTCAAATTGATGAATGGAAAGATCTGTTGCCTAGATTTTATGAAGGTGATGATGACAACCATTTTGAGCATGTTCATGAATTTCATGCTTTGATGCAGCAGCTTGACATCCATCATGAAGATATATTGATGAAAATGTTCATGTGTTCATTGGAAGGCAATGCAAGGAAATGGTATAAAACACTCCCTGCTTCTAGTATGTCCTCTTTGAAGGACTTTCATGATGTTTTTTATTCTCATTGCAAGAAAATTTATCCAGTTGAAAGACTTTTTGAGAATTGTTGTGAGGGGTATGCATCATATATTCAAGATTCAACAAGTGATTCCTCTAGTAGTGATGATGAAGGGGATGATTATAGAGATCGGTACTTATATGATGAGTTTCATAATGATTTTCCTAAATTTGAAGAACAAATGCATCATTCATGTCAAAATCTAGGTCCCCAAGGGAAAGATCAATATGGACAATCCATCATTTCCTTGTCTCCTCCTTTTCTCGATTCTTTAAGTCAAGAGGTCATCTTATATTCAGATTTATTTTATCATCAGAGTAGTGTTGCAACTTGTCATGACCAAATTCATAGCTTATCAGTCCCTCCTATTGTTAATTAACCAATGTGCCATGATTTGCCAAGTTTTGATGACTATGAGGATGTTTTCCCTGAGCAACCACCTATCCCAGCTATTGTACTAATCCCCTTAGCCATTAATAGTCAAATGGTTTATCACCTTTGTATGATGATTATGAAGATGATTTCCATGAAAAATCTATTGAAGACCTTATATCAAAAAAGCACCCTTCCCATCAAAGCAACAATAGCTTGTTTCAACCCTCATGTCAAATTTTTGTTGCTGAAAAAGAAGAAAAAGATGATAATCTAATTTTAGAGAGTGAAAAACTGAGAAATTGGGACCATAAGCCAAGCTATGATGAATATCCCTCATAATAAGAAGATAAGATAGAATAATTTAGTTTCCCAAACACTTCTAATTGTGATGAAATTCCCTATCAACCCCCTATTCCTCTTGAAGACATAAGCTCAATTTCATCAAGAAGCCAAGATCAAATTCCATGTGATCAGATGAGAAAGGTTGAAATTAAAGAAAGACAAGCATCACTAAGACTTTTTCCTAATACACCTCATGAACAGAAGTGGACCAAGGCCATATGCATTGAGGATGAATCAGAGAATCAGCAAGCCATACAACAACCAAGAACAGTGGACAAAGGACCTAATGCAATACTTTTCCTTTTTACACAAAGCAATGTTGCAGGGGCAAGTATTGATGATGTTTTTCAAGATCCATTTGCAGCCTATCTGCAAGCAGAAAATGGGCCTAGGCTCATTGATTTCTTCAATGGAAAGTTTATTTCAAAATGTTTCTTTGACRYRCCTTCAAGTAAGAATTATCTTTGGTGCTTAAGGAAGCACATTTCAAAACTTCAAACAGTTGAAAAAATGATGAAATGGCTTCATTGGTTGTTTCATGTAACTTGAACGCTTCAGTTTCCCAATAATTAGAGTAGGTGTGTGCAATAAGCTTGCTGGAAAAGCATAGTTTTCATCATTTTGTYARTTTTATTTTTCATTTTCATTTAGTTTCATCTGAAGGTCACAGATCAAATCAGATTGCAGAGGTTAAAGGTTGAGAGAATGACTCCACAAGCCCAAAGGATAAGGCACTAAAACTACAAGAGTTCTTAGAGCCTCACARGGAGGACTCTATCCCCCATGGAGCCTATGTTAGCAYGATATTGATTTATGCCTCAGCGTTGCATAAGTGGTGCTACCTACAKGTTCTACCTAATATTTCATAGAGAACAGAATCTGCATTTCATTATTCATTTTGGAAAATGAATACAATTGTTATGGGATTTTTATTTGTTTTGGGGAAAATTGAAATTATATTGAGTTATTCCCAATATCCAAGTTCAAGCATTAGAGCACCCATGGATTTATGCTACCGAATTGCATTAAAAAACACAGTCGGGCGCTACCTACAGGCGCTGCGTAATATTCTGGCAGAGGCTAAATTGTGCAGAGTTATTCTGCTAGTTTTGAGTCACTAATTTAAAACTTGGGTTATGAGTAGTTGAGGATGAATTTTTGAAAAATGGAGGACGTTTTTGTTCATAACATTCCAAATGATAAAAACCTCTCTCATTTTTTCAAAATGTGTTTTTGTTTGAAATATATTGGATATATAAGTAGGTGTTGCATACTCTGCACAGTGGCGCTACGTACTAATTTCCTGTAGCGGTCACGGTTTTGATATTCGCCTTGTTGGGAGGTTGCCACATGTCAAGGAGAGTTTGAATGGATTCTAAGGGATCATTTAGATATCAAGGGACACCTACACCTAAGATTTATATCCATCAAAGGCCTCATGCATGAGGTGGAAACAATTTATTAATGACTTCTAACAAATTCCTGAAGCTCAGCAGTTTGTTGGATTTTTGTCTCTTTGACTGTTGCCACCTATATCCAAGGCTTAAAATCCAATGGAGGAGATGGGATTCGACCTCCTTAGGTTATTTGGATGTTATTTTCTATTTAAAGAGGGAGATATCTCTTGGAGAAGGGGATTCATGAGCCAAGAGAGGCTAGAGAGAGTAGGAGTAGGTAGTTTTCCTGTGTGTGTTCATTTGTAAGCCTATGGGAATTTTATGATTATAAGAATTATTGTTGTTGGAGACTCGTGAGAGCTGTGATTTCAGATTGTAACTCTTCTTTTATATTTCTTCTTAGTTGAATATATTGCAGATTTGAGGATCAAAGGCTGTCAATGATTTATGGATCCCTAAGCAGCAGAGGATCTGATGTATTTTTCCCATCAATCATTGTTTATATTCAAGTATCTGTTGATTCATTAAATTGAGAGGATATTTGTTTAGTGAAAATTCTATCTTATGTTTTCCTTCTTCATTCTTCCACCTATTAGCATATAGTCTTGTTTTCTGTTGAGCAACTTTTGTGCCTTTGATGAGTAGGATGTTTGTGACTCCATTGCCCATTGGTGTAGCATATTGATCTGCAGCTTGCAACCCTCTCTCTTTCTTTCTCCATCTTCCTGATCCACCTATTCAAAACCAAATTATCTTTTACATTTTGATGGGTGTTGAGATTACACTTTAGCATTCAAAGTGTGACTTTCAGTACTAACAGTAACTTACCTTTCTGATTTGGTGTTAATAGAAGAGTTTGTTTTCCCTCCTATCATGTGTTCATTATATGTTTTTTCTTATTAAGTTTAATTTGAATATGATATATGACATGTGAACCCTTTGATCGTGTAACTACCTTCATACTAGCTCTCATTTTGTGTCCATTTTGCAAGTTTTTTTCGGCAAAGGATCTTGAGCCTGTCAAGAGAAAGGAGTCGGATCGTAATCAAATGAGGGACTTAAGGTGCACCCTTTCTCCTTATTCCTTCCCTAACTTCTCATTGTAAAGTAGTCATTCTTTCAGTTTTGTGTGCTTGCCTTGAAGGGAATATTTCTATCTTCTCTATACAGTCTTGATCTGTTGTGATTTCGACCCAAAATCACGGAGGAAATATCATGTCAACAGAATTGGCGACCATACTAGGGATTCTCCTAGTTTGGTTTAGTCTCTTAGGGTCTCTTGCTTGGTTGCATTGTCATTTTTTCTATAGTTTCAGAGTTTTGTATAGATTTTTTAACCTCTCAGGGGTTGTTATCAAGTCCTAAAGCCCTCTTTCTTGGAGTGCCTTTATATTTTTCTAAGATTACCTAGCCATTTGTGAGTTGTTGTTATACATCCCGTGTACATCTATGTATTTCACTTCTACAGCCCACGGATATCCGCGAGTTGCATAGCTAACAGTTGTGGACCTGGTGAATTTGGATTTTTTTTTAAATCATATTTATTTATGGGTTAGTACTTGATTTTCTCAGTTGCCTAAGATGTATTGAGTCTCTTATTAGCTTTTCTTTGTAGAAATCTGAAAGTGTATCATACAGAAAAAGAAAATATTGCTTGAGGTTATTTTGTATAAGGTTTGTCAGGTTGATTGGAAGATCAGACTTGTTTGTCTAAATGTCCAGACTCACTAAGTTCTCAGTGTTTCCTTGGTTGAGTGCTTTATGTCTCTTTACCTACTTTCCCTTGTTTCAAAAAGAAAAAATTGCAATCCTTTGTTTTTATTTTCTTTTGTAAACAAAAAAGAACAAAAACACACATGTTTGTTTGATTCTCCTTTCTTGAACCCTTTCCTTTTATCTTTGCGAGAAAAGAGGTAGTTACTTAGCATTCAGGTAGTTGCATTGTATCATTCTTTGGTAGTGGTATCCTTTTATTAAAAAAAAAAAATCTAGTAGTATAAGTTTTGCATTCTTGTGTGCATTTGTTTTCAGAAAAGAGAATTGTAAAGTGCATCTCAAGGTGTCTTAAATATTGCACTCAAACTTGTTGTTTTCATCTGAAAAAAGAAAAGAATTTGCTTCATAAGAGTAGTTTCATCCATTTTCATTTAAAGAAACTGCATTGTGTTCTTATACTGCATTACTTTTGGAGTCGGTATGAACATCACCAAAGTTGTATCCATACCCTTTTTTAGTAAAGAACAACCCACTAAAGTGAGCACGTAACTAAAATATATTGGAAACTTTCATTTTTCTAGGGTGAACGAACAAGTTTAGGCTAGGTACTTGGTGTATTGGAGAGTAAATTTCTCCAAGGCCACTAAACAAACACAAGTATCTGAGATAGGGAGTGAAGAATCCAATTGTCGTATAGGTTGGTCTGGAAGCTCCTCTAACACAGGAGTTAAACACAAGGTCGCATAATGAATAGTCGAGGAGATCCCCCTCCAAAGTTGGACCAATCTTAGTCGATATATCGTATATTGGGGGTTTTTCCTGAAGTGAAATTGGCTCATTTGGTGTCAGTCCTCAACAATTTTTGAACTTGGTTGAATTTTTTCCTAAAGTGATACTGACCCTCTTGGTGTCAGACCTCTGGAGATTCAGACCCGGTTTGAGATTTTATGAACTGACACTGGCCCTTTTGTAGACAGTCCTGTGGAAGAGCTTCAGGCTTAGTTATGTTGCCCATACATTTGATCTCGATTGTCGACTGTAACCCTCGAATGTTGACTGCAAGCCGGTAACCTTAATTGCTTCTCCTAGGTATATCATAAGGTGATTGCAGGGGTTTTTTGTAGTGCGTGGGGAAAAAATTTTATCACACACTTTAGTACTATTGGAAGATGACCCGCGAAGTGCGGGTACTTTCACCTGATAAGGATAATTTGTGGAGGTCAGGATAACTACTTCTCATACCTTCGTGCATTGGTCCACAAGACTTAATCGGCATGTGCCTTCATCCGAAAGGGCCCGAGCCCAATTTTTTGTTATTTTGGTCCCAAGACTTAATATACTTAAGTCGGAATATTCACAAAGTTGTTTGTGTTTGTCTTGTCTTTGTAGATTTATAGTGATGTGTTTGGTGAACATAGCTCAACTTTAGAAGGTGAGTCAATCGTCACCAAGATTTGATCACTCATAGTGGCTCATCAACCACCCAGAAGATCAAGGAGAATCCAAGGCCTTCCACCCGAGGAAGAGATTAGAAATAATTCTCCCTCACCTCCACAAAAGAATTGGCTTGATCAATCCGGTATTTTTTTACTGGTCGTTCAAACTGAGATCGTAGACAATAACCCTCCAGAAGTTAACGGTTTAGAACCAGAGGAGGTAATCGTTGAGGATATTGGAACTGAGGAATTCACTCCACACTTTAACTCTCTGCTACTTGGGACTTTCCCTTTTACTAGACAAATCGGTAAGTGTTGACACAAACTAATATCCCTAACTTCAACAAGAAATTAGAACAAAACATAGCAGAATACAAGCTTCTCCTTAGATTTCATTGTAATGTAAGCTAGTTCAATGAGGGATAAATGACATACTGTTTAAATGTCCTTTGATCCTCACTAGTGTCATCCTTGCTACATCCTTGGATTTGTGGGATGTTGAACCTGTTAAGAAGCACAAACCAACAAAGAGAGAGAGAAACGATATATATATTCCAATGAAACCTATGCATAAGATCAAGGAGTTATGCAATAAAAATGGAGACATTTTTATAGGGAATAAATGTATCACTACATTATATTGATGAAAGTGGAGAATACAACCTATGTCTTGATGTTGCAAGGGCCCTTCCAATGGCCCTTTGCTTCAACACACACACCTTTACTCTAATGCTTTTGATGAAGAGTATTCACAACCTCACTTGGGAAGCTAAAACAAAGCTATCACAAGTACAATATTTAATAGAATTATTCATGCATAATCTAGCCTAGACATTCCCATGAGAGATCCCTCTTTATATAGAGTGAAGATGGATGGATGAAGATATTAGAATGATACCACTAAATAAGAGAAGCAAGTGAGATCCAAACCAATCGAAGGCCACCTCACCCTTCTGGAGATTCCATTCTAGAACCTTCGATAATTTCACCTTTTTCCTTTGTTTAAGCATCGTCACACCCTAAACATAAGCATCATGTGATGACGTCACATTCCACTATGTCGTAGCATGCGACGATTAGGGATCGTCGCACCCTTAACATTTGGCAAGGTGTGATGATATTATTTCGTAGGGTTTTCAATAAATAAAAGATGATTCTATTTCCCGGGGAGAAAGTCGTATTTCTTCAGTAACTTCAGGGAATAGAGAAGTAATCAATACACATAGCATCGGTGACCATGGGGGTGACCAAAATAATGTGTAACATTCTCGTTTCCATTCATACAAGTCCCACCTCTAGGATCAAACTTCATTGATAGTATCCCTCTCCATTGGGCCATTATGGAAGACACTTCACCAGTGTCAAGGTCAGTTTTGTGCATGCTTTGTCACTTGGGTGACAAAAACAATGGCACTTGCATGCCTAGTTGGGCCTGCTAGACAAGACAGAGGTTAGTGAGTGGATTAAACAATACAAACATATGAAATAAACAAGTAAACAAACTAAAACAACTAAGGAAATAAAAACTAGAATGCATAAGAAACTTAGAACCAAAAACAATCAACCAATGACCAAGATTATGCCACCAATGGATAACTATATTAGTTGGAAAAACACTGTAGAGAAATATGAGGACTTATGGGTCCCCTCTTCCTCCTTGGGAGGGATCTTGAGTTCCATAATGGAGATCTCTTCTTACAATGGTAGAAAAATGGAAAATGATGAAGAAATCAATGCCTATTCCCTCAAGAGGTGAGTGGAATGGCCTATTGAAATGGTGCTTGAATACTTAAGGAGAAAAGAGGATTCTCAAGGGAGGATTGAGGTAGCATAACAATAATATGAATATATCAATTTCATAGTGCACCCATGGCCTCCATTTATAGCATTTCTTCAAGGAAAAACTCAACTGGTTCTTAGTGTGAACAACAGACCCTTTGGTCCTTGACCAGTCCCCCATTCGGATTTCACTTAGATTTGAAGGTCAAATAGAGTTGGGAGCTAGTTCATAAGTGGTTGGGGGGGAAACTGTTACACCTGAAAATTACTCACTTTGATAGTGTCACAAGTGTCGTCATTACCAGTGTTGTAAGTGTCGCATCTTGTCCACAAGTGTCACATATTGACTACAAGTGTTGCAAGTGTCATAAGAATCATACTGCCATATTTCCCATGTCGTGCCTCTAAGGACATCACAAAGACACTTAAGACACCCCAAAGACTAGTTGGAAATAAGAGAAGCCACTTGACAGGGAGTACAAACCTTTTGCCATGGAAAAAACACTCAAAACTGAATTTTGGAGAGGAGCGCTCCCCTACCCACTGTCAGGGAGTGCTCGCACTCCCTGAGCCTCTTTGGGGGAGTGATTGAGTGCCTTTTGCACCCTTTTGGGGGAGAACTACCCTTTTTTTAGAAAATTTTGGGCTTGTTGAGGCAAATAAGGGAAGAATCCCTCAATTCCTAAAGGTAGTTGGATTCGAATAGATGGTCAAGGCATGATCTTAGGGGAGATCCTCAACTAAAGGAGAGGAATCCTCAACTCACCCCAAAGATCTCTCAAGTGGTTGGACTTCTCCAAGGTTATATAAGGAGACCTTCTCATGGTGAAAGGTACAATGAAGATTGAGAATTATACCTAACTTATGATCTCATAAGAAGGTATTTACAATGGAGATTGGGAATTACATCAAACTTATGATCTCATGAGGGAGATGCCATCAAAGAAATCAGTGGATATCATTTGATCAAAGGGGTTGGACAAGGAGAACTAGAAGAAGCTATTGCACCTTCATTCAAAGGATTGTAAGTACTTTTACTTGTTCTCATTAATATAATCAATGCTTGGCCTGTTTCTTTCAAACTTATGCTTGTTCCATATGAGTTTGTCTATAGTAGATGGATCTATGTTTGAGATAATATCAGTAGAGTAGGAATTATTTTGTACCTTTGTTTGTCCTACAGGATCTATCAGGGAGCTCAAGATCAAAGCTCAGCCAGGACTTTGCAAGGACAAACGTCGCTAATAAGGTACATACCTTTCTCTTTCTCTTTCATTCATTAGCTTGATTAGATCTAAAAGGAAGTCAGTGTCCATGTTAAGCACTTTTATGTCTTGGCCTTAGGAGTCTAGAGGCCAAGAGGGAATCCACTTGTCCATAGGGGGATTCACCTTCAATAGAAATTGGTGACTTCACTGGGGAGTGAGGTTTTGTCTTTCTTGTTTATTCACAACGAGAGTGTATTTTTTGTTTTGTGTGAGGTTTTCTTTTGATTGTTTAATCCTGAAGCCTGATTGACATTTAGAAGTCTTACATCTAATTATCATTCACATATAAGCAAAAGGACATATTTTAGTGATTGGTTTGGATATTAGAAGGCATTTCTGAAATTTTTAGCATTGCACTGGATTTGAGTGAGAAACAAATTGATTGAGGACATTGCATATTAGTGTTTGATAGTGAAAAGAACTTTCTCTCTTTCCCTTAAATGGCCATTCATTGAAAGAAACAATTTCTTATCATCTTCTTGTGCATTTTTGGGATTTGAGTCATCATACCATCAGTTTAATTGTCATACACCCTTTGAGTAAAGAAAAACAATAAAATCAATGCTAATTAAAAATTATCTAGAACATTTTTGTTTTTAGGATCTTCCACCAACATTAGACTAGGATTAGCACTTTGGATTAGGCTGTGAGTACAACTCTCCAAAGTTTTTCAAAATTAACATTAGCATCCTGAGATAGGGAGAGTCAAATCCAATTGTCATATAGGCTTTCTGGGATCCCTCTCTCACATAGGGGTTACGCACAAGGTCGCATTCCGGTGAGTTGCGGAGATTATCCCTATGTGGTTCAACTGTTTGTAGTGGTTGGATCGTATATTGGGGGTCACTTGAGGGTATACCCACGATTATGTGTGGGAGCCTCTCGAGTTGATTTCAGACTTGTTATCATGCCCATACATTCGGATCGAACTGTCGACTGTACCTGCAAAGGGGCTGACTGGGAGTTGGTGTCCTTAGTTTCCATAATCCTTAGGTACTTACATGAGGTGATGGTGAAGGGAAGTCTCATTGTATTTGGAATAGACGTTGGTCAAACTCACTCGGGCTCCTTGGAGGGTAAATCCACAATTACTGCATGGAAGCTTGCACCAAGGCGAAAGTCCGTTAAGCAGGTCACCAATGTAACTGATCCACCTGCTCTATCCCTGCCCCTTCCTATTTTGATCTCGCAACATTGGATTTCATCACAAACTAGTGGTTTCATTGTGGGAAGGTTTTGTTTGATTGTTTGCTTCTCAGATTCATAGCATGTGTTGGTTTCTTTACTTAGTGGACCTTAGGTCGAGTCAGTGTTAATGGCATCAAATCTTGAGAGTACCAATGGAGGAACCCCTTCTCCTGGGGAACCTTATACCTTTCCTTCGTTTGGAAACTTTGGTCCTCCGTACATTGCCACACTGAGTCTTCTGGGACTCACCATCGGATTACCGGTTTGGTTATTCCCCACTCCGGTGATCTTGAATCCTCCCAATGTTTCAACTGCACCTAATACTTTAGATGTCATTACACCACCCACACAAAAACCTCATGTCGACTTTTATCCTTCTTCACCCATTAAGTCTCCTTCCCTTTCTCCTTCTTCACCTAGTGAAAGCTCTAAAGAAAGTAGCCAAGTTGATCAGAAGAAGAAGAAACGGAAAGAGAAGAAGAAGAAGAACCTGAAAAGGACCAAGGATCCAATAACATCATATGTTGAATCCCAGCAACCAGCTACTGTTAATAGTACTGGGAGTGTTGATGAGGTCAACAAGATTAAAATAAAGAATCTGAAACCCAAATTCCCTTACAATCTTTATAAGGGTGACCACTTTCTAAGGGATTTCCCTGGTATTCCCAAGGTCTTAGAAATGTGGTCCTCCACTTCATCGGCCTCTTATGGTCATGTCGGTAATACCCCGTCAACTAGTGACGTTAAAGTTGGTAAGAAAAAGACAACTGTCAAATTCTCTTGTATGTTATGCAAAGGTGATCATTATTCTCATCTTTGTCCTCGCATGGACGAGGCTTCTTCTCTTTTGGAAAAAATTCAACTTCCAAAAGGTTATCATAAGCTTTCCCCCAACCCATCGTTCATTGAGGGACTGGTCAATTTGGTTCCATCCCTGATCAGACTGGTTGATTAGTTGGTGAATCTAGTTTCATCCTCGATTGAACCACAAACCCAAGTAGTTGATCAAGTTTCGTCATCGATCAGCCCTACTCTTCATCAAAAGAGTGTAACCCAAGTAGTCGATCCATTTTCATCCTCAATCGATACCACTCTCTCATTAGAGAGTGACACCAAAGTTGTCGATCTATTTCCACTCATCAACCCCATTCTCCCCTTGGAGAATGAAACCCAAGTGGTCGATCCAGTTCTGTCATCGGTCGATCCCACTCCTCTTTTGACGAGTGCCAAAGTGGTCGATCCGATTCTATCATCGGTCGATCCCACTCCTCCTTTGGCGAGTGCCAAAGTGATTTCTCTGGTTACATCATCAGTCAATCCTACTCTTCCTTTGAAGAGTGTCAGTGTGGTCGATCTGATCCCATCATCGGTTGATCCTACTCTCCCTCTAGAGAGTAAACCCGATACTACCCACATTTTTCTCATTGATACAGAATTTACCATGTTGGTGGGCATTCCTAATTCTCCTTCGAAACCCCCTCCAAGCAATGAGGCCATCCTTTTTTATTGGGGTGTGCTAACCAGACCTCATCTTCCCTCTCACATTCCTTTCTAGATTACAGTACAAGTTTGTGGTCGAGACGTTCCTCAAACGTTGATATATGAAGGTGTGTCTATTAGTATTTTGTCCTCTGTTGCTTGGCACACTTTGGGTTGTCCTCAGCTTGTGTCGGTTACACAGAATATGTTATCTTTCAACAAAAGAACTAGTCAACCTTTAGGGACCCTTCCTCAGTTTCCAATAACTTTGGGAGGGAAAATTGTCTTTATTGATGTCATGGTAGTCTGAGACCCCTTGGATTTCGCTTTACTCCTTGGGCAGGATTATGTCTATTCCGTGAAAGTTGTTGTGTCCACTCTTTTTCGTGTGATATATTTCCCTCGTGATGGAAGAATTGTGACTATTAATCAACTTTCCTTCATCGATCCTGACTGGATTACCTCCCTGAATGGTTATTATATGATGACAGTATCGCCCCCACCGCATGTCAATTATGTGGCGTTGTCTCCCATGACTTCAACTTCTAATGATTTGGATCCAGTAGTTGACATGGTGATCTCTTCGGTGGGGCTATTGGAGCCTGATCTCCTTACCCATGTCCCAACCCTCGACATGTGTTCCTTCCAGAGTGATTTCTTCCATCCAATAAAGATCTCTTGGAAGCCATGACCGAGTTTTGTCCCTTAACATGGTATCCTTCCAACGCGTTATTCTCTTGGAAGCCATGATCAAGGAGAGTCTATGAGCATAGTTTCTTTTCTTTGTATCAAGCTCATTAAAAAATGAAACAGAGGCCTTGAGCATAGTTTTCCTCTCTGTAGCAAGCTCATTAAAAAATGAAACAACAATCTGGGGATTGAACCCAGAGCCCTGAGCATAGTTCTTTTTCTATGTCAATCTTGTTAAAAAAATGAAACAGTCACCTCTTTTAAACCTTCATTTCATTCACTCTTATCTTCTTTCTCCATCTGGTAGAGAAATTGGTGACAACCTCAAAGTCCATGAATGAATTGAAGCTTGAAGGGCATGTCTCCAGCCTTTGATGATCATTCTAGAGTTAAGCCACTAGCTTTCAAGTTGGGGGCATGCCAAGATTAGTCTTTGTTCTTTATTGTGCTCGAAAAAACATGAGAATATAACCAAGTAGACTTTTATCACTTTTTCAGACTCGCATGGATATATGAAAAAGGAATCCCTTGGAGTCGTCTTTGAGCTCTTTTCAGACTCTCTAAACATGAAAATATTCTTGAGTGATCTTGCTTCCTTTCCCACTCCTTAAAATGTTTGAAAGGGCATCTTTCGAGTGATAATTTCTCTCTTTTTCAGCCTCACAAGACTAACATTACAAAAAAGGACAACATTGGAGTCGTCTTTAAGTTCTTTTTAGACTCTCTAAATATGAAAATCCACCGAGTTTACCTTCTCTAGACTCGTTAAACAATCATACATTGAAGGTCCCATATGGGATCAAACCCTTACTTCTTCCAGTTCGTTAAACAAAGGAAGAGGGACTTACCGAAGGTGAGTCATATCGAGCATGTGTTACCCTCCTTGAGCTTGTTAAATTAAAAAAAGAGGTACATGTCTATCTAGATGGGGGGAAAATTGAAAGAAGCAAGCCAAGTAGTTTTGAGAACACTACCAATAACTCTTACGGTCACCCTTGAACATGGCACTTTGTATTTGCACACATTTTAATCCACTGAACCTCTACACTGAGCCAATCCTCTGAGTTTCTTTTACTCCTTTGGGTCACATGAAAAAATTCATCGTATCCACTGCATTATTGTGTTTTGGTCCATGTCATGTTTTTGTTGATGTGCCCCAGTGTTCAAGGGAAGTATCTGCCTCGAGAGTATGCCATCACAAATATCATGTATCAATACCTGTGTTAGTCCATGTTCATTTGATCTACCAATTACATCTCTGTGTCAGTTTCGTGTTGTTGATGGGGGATACATCAAGGCCCTCCTTCGACGAGTCTATTCCTGTCGACTTCGACACATTATCCAGGAACTAGACTTAGAAACTAGTTAGTACCTTGGGACCTACATGCCTCAATGGCAGGCCTCCTCTCATCCAACAATGGATTTACATCATTGACCCCTAATCGGATGATTCCATGGATGTTCGACTTCAGCTCATTCATTCGCATTCATTGGAATGTACTAGAGTACCTTGGGAATCATTGACATCAATGGTGATCTTCCTCGCGCTTGTTAATGGTTTACATCATTGATCGATAATCAAGTGGTTTCTACCATGTTCGACATTAGGAAATATATTCACATGGCTAGATTTGTACTACATCGGAATTAGTAAGAAGACCCCGAGTTGAGTTTTCACTCTTATGCATACGTTTTCCCAGGTTGCGAAGAAGCTCTTTTGGACTATGACACATATATTGTTACATAGATCCACTTTGTATTGGTCGTGGATATGTCTTGTCATCTCGTAGATCCATTGTGTATTCTTCATGGCTACGATCAATTCAGTCATGGAAGTATATATCCACATTGTATCTGCAGTGGCTATACCATTTTGTCAATATAATTATGGATCTGCAGTGTATTTTATGGTGGCCATACCTAAAAAGTCTTTATCACTCAAGCATAGGTATGCATGCCTTGGGTTTGAAACATGTCATAATATTTGTTTGATGGTTGTCTGCAGCTTTTTCCGGTTTCTCTACGTCCATACCCTTGCTCAAAAAATTCTACAAAGTACTTCAGTCATCATCGTCTTCTAACTTCATACTTTGGGGGGCAATATGTTACACCTGAAAATTACTCACTTTGATAGTGTCGCAAGTGTCGTCATTACTAGTGTTGTAAGTGGTGCATCTTGTCCACAAGTGTCGCATCTTTACTACAAGTGTTGCAAGTGTCATAAGCATCATACTACCATCTTGCCATGTCGTTCCTCTAACAACATCACAAAGACACTTAAGACACCCCAAAGACTAGTTTGGAAGAAGAGAAGTCACTTGACAGGGAGTACAAACCTTTTGCCATGGAAAAAACACTCAAAAACTAAATTTTGGAGAGGATCACTCCCCTACCCACTGTCAGGGAGTGCTCATGCTCCCTGAGCCTCTTTGGGGGAGTGCTTGAGTGCCCTGTGCACCCTTTTGGGGGAGCGCTACCATTTTTTTAGCAAATTATGGGTTTGTTGAGGCAAATAAGGGAAGAATCCCTCAATTCCTGAGGGTAGTTGGATTCGAATAGATGGTCAAGGCGTGATCTAAGGGGAGATCCTCAACTGAAGGAGAGGAATCCTCAACTCATCCCAAAGATCTATCAAGTGGTTGGACCTCTCCAAAGTTATATAAGGAGATATTCTCATGGTGAAAGGTACAAGGAAGATTGATAATTATACCTAACTTATGATCTCATAAGAAGGTATTTACAATGGATATTGGGAATTACATCAAACTTATGATCTCATGAGGGAGATGCCATCAAATAAATCAGTGGATATCATTTGAGCAAAGGGGTTGGACAAGGAGAACTGGAAGAAGTTGTTGCACCTTCATTCAAAGGATTGTAAGTACTTTTACTTGTTCTCGTTATTATAATCAATGCTTGGCCTACAGTAGATGGATCTATGTTTGAGCTAATCTCAATAGAGTAGGAAGTCTTTTGTACCTTTGTTTGTCCTACAGGATTTATCAGGGAGCTCAGGATCAAAGCTCAACCAGGACTTTTCAAGTACAAACGTCACTAATAAGGTACATATATTTCCCCTTCTCTTTCATTCATTAGCTTGATTAGATCTAAAAGGAAGTCAATGTCCATGTTAAGCACTTTCCTATATTGGCCTTAGGAGTCTAGAGGCCAAGAGGGAATCCACTTGTCCGCAGGGGGATTCACCTTCAATAGCGACAAGAACCATAAATGTGTTGTTCATAGGAGTGTGCATCTTTTCTCGTACACAGTCGTGAATATGGCGCATTGTGCGCTCTGTGGGCTTTGTTGGCCCCTACATTGTGCGCGCGCTTCCTTTAGTGAGTTTGCACATGTCAATTTTTTCCCAATTGTATAGTTGTTTACCATTTGAAATGCATTTTGGTGTTGTAGGTGAACTAATTATTGTTTGGCATTGTTGTATTTCTGTAACCATTTGTGTGAAATGTTGCAGATGAAATTTCAGTGATAACATATGCCCCCTGATGTGTGAGGTTAGGAGAATATGTGTAGCTGAAATACATCAATTTTTCTTCTACAGAAAGTTCCATTATAATGAAGAGTGTTGAGAGGAACTGCAAGAGCGATCCATCGAAGGGAGAGGGGACATTGTGGGACCCAAATCTTTCCCAAGGGAGAAAAAATAAAATATGTATACAAACGAGGCGGGCATGCCCCATGCTCATGTCATGTAACTCAAAATGTAAGACAGTAATTGAAGTTGCAGGTTGGTGTAGATAACTGCAACACCCTCTGGGGCAGTTTGATAATGGAAAATGACAATTCTGAATGCTGAACATACTCTAAAAAGAGGCAATGACACATGTAATAAGTGTCGATGACACATAGGCATTGATGGCCTAACAAATTCAGAGGTCCTCGGCTGGTAAAAAAAAACTGCAATAGTCGCATAGTAAGACCCACTGTAACATGAGATGTTGTTGAAGTCGAATGTTATGGGGGTCAACATAATCAAAGAGAAATGATGTTTCTCTTTGTGTCGTCTGAGACTCCTTTTTGGCCCTTGACCAAGTTTTGGGAGATCCTTGGTCAAGTTGACCTATTTTTGGGACTTCGACATCCTGTCGAAGAGGGATCGCAAGACGAAGCAGAGATCACGGGATCTCGGTCCCTTTTTTGGGTTCTTTTTTGGATTTGGGAATATGTAATGGGTATGGGATGTCAGCCGATGGGTTTACCCATGCTTAGGCCTATTTTTGTAAAGTATAAATAAGTAGCTAGGTGACATAAGTAGAGAGGTCGATAAGCTAAGTGCTAAGTGCAAGTATGATTGGTATAATCTATGTGCATATTATGAGAAACTTGTAGAGCTAAGTGCAAGTTGTTGTAACAGACTGTGAAAGGATTTGTGCTAGACCTAGCTCAAGGAAGGAGGATCTAGCGAGGTGCACGTAGATCTCTTGTCCTATGCAGAGTAGGGTTTTTGTGTCTCTGTGCATGTATATGATTGATAAGCTAATAAAGAAGAAGAGTTGGTGGACGTAGCCTCAGGGTGGGGGTGAACCACATGAATATTGTGTTATTACGCTCTGTGCAATGTTCTGATGTATTTATGTGTTATTTGCTAAGTGCTTGATATAGAGAGATAGATAGATATGTTATGCTTTGTGCTTATGATGAATCTGGATGTTAGATCTGATATAGGTGAATGTGCTTAGTGCTTGAATCTGCCAAATCTGATCCTTTTATTTATGCTAAGTGCTTAGATACATTAGATCTGGGTGAATGTTGTGATGCTCTATTTTATCTTCAAAGTAGATATTGGTTAAATAATGATGAACTAACAGTGCTAAGTGTTTTATTAAGTATTATAATCTCATATCTATGTCCCAGCTAAGGTTGCAGACACATGAGTCCTGCAACCACCCCTGCCTCTATCTCGGCTGAGACTTCATCTACTTCGCAGGTGTTGTCGAAAGGGTCGGTAGTTAGGGTTTTGTTGGTGTGTTGTTGTAGTGTTGAACCCTGCATTTTCCCCTGTGCCAAAAAATGGTTTTGTTGTCGAGACTGAAACTGTGATTGCTGGGAACTAAGAAAGAAGAAGCTTTGTGAAAAGATCTGACCTGAAATTGTGAAAACTTTGTGCATAGATCTGTTGCTCTAGTGCGTAGAACTCTACTTAGTTTGACAAGATCTGTGCTAAGGAAAAGAAGTTTGATCTGAAGAAAAGAGGCAAGATCTGAAATCTCTGTGCTCTGAGAAAGGCAAAAGTGAGACTTTTTTATTAAGAGAGGTAAGATCTGAAAGATTTGTGCTCTGATAAAGGTAAGAATATTGAAAAGTTCTAGATTTGAAAGCTTTGTGCTCTATCGAAGTAAGATAAGTGGAATTTTTTGTTTCAATAGTATGGATCTAGGTATGTTTGATATATTCTATCCTAGCTTGAAAACTAGGGTATTAATAGATGAAAGAAGATTTGATATGAGTAGATCTGATAAGAATAGTAAAAAATATGTTATACCTATGCATAAAAACAATGTTTGGACTAATAAGTGTATGTAGGATCCTAGAAAGAAATGTTTGTAGGTTAGCTACCATGATCCTAGCACGCAGTGCACGAAAGGCTGGGGATCATTTAAAAGAAAGAGAGGATTAACCCTCTGTTACAGTTGCAGAAAATCAGGACATCTTGCTAAGGAATTCCTTGGGAGAAGACCCAGTTGTCTTTGTTGCAAAGTTATGGACCATGAAGTATTTGATTGTGCTAGAATGATTGTTAAGCTTGAAGAAATGAACAGGAGACAAGAAAACCCTAGGGCAGATCCAGAAACTAAGATTATGACAGAATCCCAGAAAGAAACAGAGAAAGTATTGCGACAGATGAAAGAAACCCTGAATGACCACCGACATGTCAAATTATCATAGATATTCAAAGAAAAAGAATGCCTTGAAGCAAGAATAGGAGACTTTGACATTGATTGTGTTCTAGATGAGGAAACACGGGTGAATATCATGACAGAGAAAACTTGGGAAGATATAGGGAGGCATGTTATGATTCCTTCATTAGGAGGAATAGGACTATTCAAAGGAAAGATGATAAACCTATGTGAGAATCTCGCTTGGATACCTATGAATGCCAATGGAACTTCGACAGAGGAAGATTTTGAGAATATTAAATTTATTGAGAACAGTGCCCCATTTACCATGTTATTAGGAAAAGCTTGGATTGAAAGAAATCAAGATGGAAGGCAAGAAGAAGAAGAAGTTTTAAAGTAGAAGAAGAAAGAGTTAAAAGAAGTCATGACTAGAAGGATCGCAGACTTGATTGAAGAACAGAAGCACAGATCGAAGCTATTTAACACCAGAGACCTGGATGTCGAAGTTGAAAGAACACTAGAAGACCCACAGAAGATTGAAATACCTAATCCAGATAAAGAAGAATGATCACCCTCAAATCTTAGGAAAGAATCTCAACAGTGAAAAGTAACTATGCCAAAAGAAGATAAGAATCGGAATGGAAAAAGGCCTACCGAGATGAAGATCACTAGGAAGAAGGCTAGAAATCTAAGTAAGAAGAGAACTAATATCGACAAGTTGCAGAAGGTTCTAGAGGGAACCTCACAAAAGGAAAATTTGCAAAATTGGAGCTTCGTCGCAATATCAAAATAGTGACACATGGCACTTCGTCATGGCGAAGCAATATAGTCATTGGGGCCATTATAATCATTAGAGCAACACTCCAAATGGGTAGAAATACATTTATGGACAGACAGCTCATCATCCGACCATTGGGACCATGCCATAATGGACAGAACAGAGTTAATGAAGGCTCCATACCCATTGCAAGTGACCCATTGTCGAGTTACCTATTTATCCCATCGCGCCATGCACCGAGAACACTTTTTCCAATTAAGATTTTGAGCCTGCGTACTAAGTTGATTTTTCACAGTGATCATCATGTTCTTGCTCTCTATCTCATTACTATGTCTAAGTTACCTTCTGAACCCGAGATTGTTAACCTCGAGTGTGTATGTCAGACGAGTTGAGTGTTGTAGAGAAAGTTGTTGAAGAAGTTCTGATCGACCTCATGACTGAAAGAGTCATGTTGATGTCAACAGGTGTACAAGAATCGTCGATGAGAGGAATACCAACCTCTCCATCCACTACTCGTGAAGCCGGACCATCCTGGCCATCAGATGAAAAGAAAACCAACCACAAGGATGATCTAGTGAATGCCAAATTGATCCCAACCATATTACCCACCTATATTCCACCTCTAAGTGGTGCAGTAAATCGAGACAAAGTACCTAGAGATTTCGAATACACCTTAGTTACAGCATACCTCCCGAAGGGGATACGCGCAGTTTGAGCAAACCAAGATAACATTGTAGCATTGAATTTTACCGACTTCAACCTCGGAGATCGCAAAGTCTATAACATGCTCGCCCCATAGAAGTACCTGAACAGAACTAAGGGGAAGAATTCAAAGATAATCCCCCATTCGGGGACTATGAACCTCGCACAGTCTACCCTGTTGAACGTCATCAAGATTCCCCACTTCGGAAGATACCAGGAGGTGAATGCATGTGTCAAGTTGTTGTTGTATTTTTACCATGGAGGTTATTTGTGGCTAAACCATCGTATAATAGTTGATCTGACATTGATCAATCGGATCACCAGCTTGAGTATGCAAGGACCCGACCCACAGGAGTTTTACCTCGAAAAATACATGGACCACACCCTAGCATAGAAGATCAAGAACACTTATGGCAATGTTGAGAAGGGCATGTGAGGCTACAAGGTAGCTTATATCTAGAGTGGCATAGTGTGCCTCACCTATTAGTTGATTTCAGGGAAGTTAGTACGAAAGAACCGACCCACCCAAGTCATCGATTTTGTAGTCAACCTCGTAGGGAAGTGCATGGAAGGCCTTCAGATGAACTGAGCGAAGTACCTGGTGAATCAGTTGGAACTTGACTGCAAAGAAGCAGAGGATCAAGGATATGAATTTCATTTCAACTGGCTCTTGATCCTTATATCCTTTATTTCCTAGGAGATGCCAAAAGGTATGACCTTCCCAGACATGGAGCCTTTTGAACCATTGGCCGCGAAGTTCAGTACATTGTGGTACTCAAGTGACATGAATAAACAGTGGCAGTCAAACATTGTTCTTCATACCTACTATAATTAGATGAAGATAGCCATACATTTTAAGCCTTGCATGACTCTGAACACTCTACACCGGTTCAGGCAATTGATGAAGTTTAGTGTAGATCAGAATTTGATTTACATCATAGCATGCGTTGACGAACATAAACAACATCTTCAGTCCTACTACAAGCTGACGGAGGAGGACTTGGAAGAGATCACAAAGGACTGGTCGGTGAACCTCCTTATTCCAATAGACCCTGCGGAGATATCTGACATCGACAGCCCAGAAACAGCACAGGATGCACCCGGACCTAGCAGGAAAAAGAAGACTGAAGAGGTCCAAGAATTAGACAGCACATCCGTTAAAATTACTTCCATATCACCAAATAAAGGAGGCGATGGCGAAGAGTTATATGAAAAATAAGTCGAACAGAAGCAAGGAGATGAGGTTGATCCCCTGAAGAAGAGGAAAGGTTCACCTCTGAAACCTTCCTCTAGGAATAAATCGAAGGCCACCATGACCAAGATGCAGACCGTCCTCACCTCCGATGACTTCGACTTCCTCATAGCAGCCATGCAAGATGCTTCACTGGAAATAGTAGAGAAACAAGAAGCAAAGCAAGAGGAGATGTACGATCGAATTTAGACTGAACTCTAAGGGGTATAGCAGGCCCTATAGTCCAACTACGTAGTCTCCACTACGTCGAGAGAACCAGAATTGAGAGATGAGCCAGATCAACTCCACCGCCTAGCTGATATAGTCGAAGCTTGCCTTCGATGAGCACAGGAAGAAATAGAGAGAGCCACCCAGGCTTTGACACAAGTACGAGGAGTACTCGTAGAGAAACGCAGTGCTACAGAACAAGAAAATATTTCTCTCCAAGTGAAGTTTGATGAAGAAAAAGAACGGCTACAACAAGAAAAGGAACAGTTGTTTGTAGAGCAACTCGAAGTAAAAGAAGTGGTCAACAGAGAACTTCTCTCTATGACAGTCTTATAAATCAAGGCAGAAGACTGAGTTACATAGTAGGTGAACCAGCTCGCATAAGCCATCCAGCAGCTACAGCAACTCATAGCAGATCTAGACCTACGCACTGTACTTGAGACCCCACAAGATGTAAGAGACCAAAGGGAAGCAACCACCCATAGTTGAAAGGCTAAAGGATCTTACCTAGAATGTAAGAAACTCACTGATCGCAATTCCCAGACCTATGAACAACTCATGGAGAACCCAAAACTAAAAGCAATAGAGTCCCAGCTCCAAGAGGCAGAGTATCAAGCCGAAAAGATACAGGCGCAGCTAAAGTCCATGTCAGTTATGGAAAGAATGAAGCTCTCCCAAGAGAAATGCACTACACAGCAGCAAATCCATACTATCCAGAGAAGGGTTATGGAGGTAACTGAGAGGCTCCAACCCGTACAAGACAAGGCCTATCAATTTTTTACAGAGGTAGAAGGCCAAGGAATAGAGCTAGAGTAGGTTGTCACTACATTTGAACAGTGTCTAGAGGGACCTATCAATGATGCAGTCATCCAAGAGTTTGTTGAACAGGAACCTGTAGCAAAGTAGCAAGTCAAAGAAGCTTGAGACAAGCTCGAGGCATTCGAAGCAGAACTAGTCAGACTAGAGTGACTCAAGATGAGTCACAGGTGAGTGTTGGGGGCACGTTGGCCCTTGACCAAGTTTTGGGAGATCCTTGGTCAAGTTGACCTATTTTTGGGACTTCGACAGCTTGTAATATGTAAGATTTTTGGGAGATCTCAGCCCCTTTTTTGGGTCCTTTTTGGGATTTGGGAATATGTAATGGGTATAGGATGTCGGCCCATGGGTTTACCCATGCTTAGGACTATTTTGTAAAGTATAAATAAGTAGCTAGGTGACATAAGTGGAGAGTCTGATAAGCTAAGTGATAAGTGCAAGTATGATTGGTATATGCTCTGTGCATATTGTGAGAAACTTGTAGAGCTAACTGTGAGTGGTTGTAACAAACTGTGAAAGGCTTTGTGCTAGACCTATCTAGGGAAGGAGGATCTGGTGAGGTGCGCATAGATCTCATATCCTATGCAGAGTAGGGTTTTGTGGCTCTATGCATGTAGATGAATGATTGAAGCTAATAAATAAGAAGAGTTGGTGGACGTAGCCCAAGGGTGGGGGTGAACCATGTAAATATTGTGTAATTTTTCTCTATATGTTCTGATGTATTTATGTGTTATTTTCTTAGTGCTTGATATAGAGAGATAGATAGATATGTGTATGCTTTGTGCTTATGATGAATCTGGATGTTAGATTGATATAGGTGAATGTGCTTAGTGCTTGAATCTTCCAGATCTAATCCTTTTATTTATGCTAAGTGCTTAGATACATTAGATCAAGGTGAATGTTGCGATGCTCTGTTTTATCTACGAAGTAGATATTGGTTAAATAATGATGAACTAATGGTGCTAAGTGCTTTATTAAGTATTATAATCACAGATCTGTATCCCAGCTAAGATTGCAGACACCTGAGTCCTGCAACCACCCTTGCCTGTACCTCGAGTGAGACTTCATCTGCTTCGCAAGTGTTGCCGAAAGGGCTAGTAGTTAGGGTTTTGTTGGTGCATTTTTGTAGCATTGAACCCTGGGTTTCCTACTGTGCCAACACTCCTCATTGTAAAGGTAATGAGAGTCAAGATATCGTCTCCCTTCTGGAAACTATGTTGGTGTCGACAAAAAGGGAGATGCAACTCCAAGAACCAAAGGGCTTTGTGAAGTCCACGGAAATAAGATCAGGGACTAATAAGGAACATGAATGAATTCAAGATGTGGTGAGACTCAAGACTACCCTTGGTTGGGGGTATGTATGAAGGGTGATTGGCAGCAACCGTAAAATTGTATCTAATGTTAGGGGGACGACTAGATATGAGGTTAAATTGTGTCAGGAGCTAACAAAGTGGAAAAACTTAGAGATCATGGGTGCATGGACTTGGGATACTCAGGGTTTATGAACGATGTTGGATATGGAGAGTGGATGGCCCAACTAAGGGCAACATGGTTTGCATTGCCGGGAAAAGAAGGTCATCAAAGGTGACAACAAAAAGCTAATTAAATGTTGGAAACAAAGGCTTTTTACAATTACCAAATAAATAAAGAATAATTTGGGATGAGTGTACAAATATAGAAATGGGTTCCCTAGTGCGAGATGGCTTGGTCGGTGAGGGCGCAAGTTTCGAAGGGAACTAGTGGAGGGTTTGGGCCCCATGGGTGGGTTTCTATATGAGATAAATGAATGGAGGGTAATCCGCAGATGGGAAAATTGATGGTGTATGAGATGGAGGGATAATGATGTTGCGGAGGTGCAGTCAAATAGAACCGAGATGAGAGAACCTAGGAGTCCATTGGGAAAGATAGCAATGTAATGAGAAAAAGTGTGTGGCTTATTCTCAAAAATGCATAAGACTATAGGGACTCCCATTCCTAGGGGGTGAAAGCAGCATGAGTGTCAAATTTCCGAGGGGAACTATGAATGGGACAACTCATGTGGGGGGGACTGCTATCGAGTGACAGTACCAAAGTGGAGCAGAGGTGACGGTACTATAGAGTCGGATGTAAGGATCCTAAAGGTAAACATCGGAGGGTGTGACTGGGAGATGCAATTGATATTCAAAGGGAATAATTACATGCCAGTGTCAAACATATACCTGAAGAGGGGGCATTGTTTGTGATGACCAAGTACCTGCACACATGAAAACAAAATACCCAACATGAACAATATCTGATAATAAAGAACATATAACTGCTCATTTGATAATTTTGAACATGAGCATCTGTACCTAGATGTGACGTGAGAAAAATGCTCCCCCGGAGCAAATTTCAGATGATGACCCAGGGAATGTGACTGTGTATATGGCGGGACCACGATCCCATGGCTGAAGATGTATCAGGAAACAGAGGCTCTGGGCTCCTGTAATTGAGTGTGGAAGTTTGGAAAAAGGGACTATATATGGCTGGTAGGCCCATAGTGCCACCTCATTTGTACCCGCTGCTATAGTGAGTTGACGAGAGCATTTGGAAGAGTTTCAGAGATTACGGGAGATCGATTCGATTGATCCAGGAGGTGCGAGAGTCAGGTTAGTGATCTCATCCTCCTGCACAGTATGAATTTTCTATGGTCGATTTAGGGGTCGTACGGATGGTCGTACAAGGGTAAGTTTAGGGGTGGGCCCACTAATGCACGGGAGAAGGAAGGATACTCGTGCTCAGATGTGTGGGTTTAATTCCATCTCCTGTGCATAATGTGCAGTTTTTTTTTACACTGTCACACATAGGGGCATGTAGGAGGGAAAAATATGCATGCATGAGATGCATGCCTATTATAATTACAGATGTGCATTATGCACAATTGTTTCTCAGACAGTTGTGCATCAGTGCGCAGCTATGTAGAGAATAGGAGTGCATGTGTGTGCACCTGTTGGCGTGATAGTTGTGCATGGATGCGCATTTGTTTCTCCGACATTTGCACATTAATGCACAGTTATGAAAATAATAGGTGCGCATATTTGTGCACCTGGGGGTGAAAGTCGTGCACTAGAGGCGAAGCTAAGGGTGGTTGAAATTTTGAATTTTTTGATATTTTTGATGAATGATGAGGGTTGACCAAGTGTTTTTATGCAGATGTAGGTGATCATCTTGTGATAGGAGAGTCACTATGCTAGTCCAATAGAGGGAGCAAGACTGGGAGAACCTCTGAGAGGTGGTGAGGGAGCATCCAAGCGTTCAGAGACACTTGGCAGCCTGTGGGTTTCTCAAGTTCTTTGAGTTCCCTTTGATACAGTCGTAGGAGTTCTTGCTTCAGTATATGATATCCATGTGGAGTGTTGATATGTAGTGCTTCATTGTGAGGGGATAGCATCTGACACTCTTAGTTGTGGAGGATGTATACTTTCTGACAGGGCTCCCCTTCCGTGGGATGGCCCTATCTATTGACCCCTAGCTGTCGGGAGATATGAGATTGATATACTTGGCACAATGCTACTTCTCGGGGCTGAACCCAATGTCGGGTTCGGTTATCTGTATCGAGGCAATGGATGAGCTCTTGCCTTGGTGCATTGTGTCGATGGTGGTGAGGATCTATGGATCCTTAGCGACTCAATGGATCTTGGGAGGTCAGCTGAGGATTGTGGAGAGGGTCCTAGATGGGGAATTTTTTGCCTGGGGGCTGATGTTGCACTCAAGGATGATGGGGGAAATTCACTTGTGTTAGACCACTGACTCTGGTGAGTTTGCATTTGGGTCCATCCTGGTGGCATGGTTTCTGGAGAGGGTGCCCCTATTGCGCCTAAGGCTTTTGCAGTAGTCATGGTTGATGCGGTGGGCCCAGGTGTTGGCTCGTCATAGTGGGGCGGAGGGTGGCCACTAATTTATGTCCATGGTGGCACGTGTGTGGCATCATATTGTATAGGTGATATTATGGTATCCATACGATGGGATGGAATACCAGCATGACCCAAAGATGGTGTTTCCTCCTGGAGAGGTCTGGAACCAGAAAGGTATGTTTGTGCATTTATGTTTTGTGATTTTGATAGTGTAGCATATGATTATGTATATATGGATGCTAACTCTACCTTTAGTTTTTGTGTTTACAGGTGTGGGGCCCCGAGGCCGTGAGGCTGAGATGGTTGGGGAGTCGGCTCGCTCGAGGCTAGTGTGACCATCGTGAGCAAATATGTCGATAGGACAGTAGCACATGAGAGATGATGTTGGTGTTGGGCCAGCACATGAGCCGAGGGCAGGCCAGAAGTAGATATTTGATGATGTTGGTGTTGGACCAGCGCATGAGTCGTGAGTAGAGGTCGGAGGGGGGATGGAGGACCTTCAACATTAGTTCGAGGAGGTGCTTTAGGGTGT
>ML803026.1:81914-93930 GCA_009831015.1 Picea engelmannii
ACCAATGATGGCAACATATTCTGATTGGTTTTTTGTGGTTGAACCCAAACATATGATGTTGGAGTGGAGCAGTTCATGTGAGAGGGTATAGAGGGCCCAAGCAGCCAAAGCAAGATTATGTGTCTAGCAGCTAGCACCATCAACATAACCGATGTGGTAGGTCGATGGAGGATGCATTTCTCAATAACACGGATGTATGCTCCTTTGGTGAGGTAGTGTTGGATAATGTAGGGTCCATGCCATAATGATTTGAATTTCCCATGACCGAGAGTATTGTGGATGATATCATAGGCCAGGATGAGATCTCCTTTGTTAAATGAATGAAGGTTGACATGGTGGTCAAAGGTGGCTTTGGACAGTTTCTTAGCTACCTCGTTGTTCTGTAATGAAGATCAACGTTCTTCATCTTGCGACTCTAAGGTCAGCAAGTATTGCTCCATTGGAGCAGTGTTAGGTAATAGCTCGATGGCAGTGCATAATGTGGGAATTTCGCACTCGATAGGGAAGATGGCTTCGTTCCCATGGACGAGATGAAATGGTGTAAAAGTGGTGGCAGTTTTGACTGTCATACGATAAGCCCATAATGCTAAAAACAACATATGATTCAAGTTGGTCTTATGTTTGTTGATTGTACGTTGTAGCATGGTTTTGAGGACTTTGTTAATAGCCTCGACCCGTCTTTTGGAATGAGGGTAGTATGGGGAGGCAAACTCATGGGAGAATCCAAACTTTGAGGAGAGTTCTATGAAGATCTCAATCTCGAAGTGCCTATCGTGATCGGATACTAACTATAGTGGAATTCCGAAATGGGTAATGTAGTGGTTGAAGAAAAAACTCATTGTTGTGTCAGTGGTATTGTTGAAGGTAGGCATGGCTTCGACCCATTTGGTAAAGTAATATACTACCACGATAATGTACTTTTTTCCATTATTGGATGGAGGATTGCAAGTCATGAAGTTTATACCCCATTTGCAGAAGGGATCTGTGGTGATGATTGGATGTATAAGAGAGGGTGGCGCTTGTGCTTTGTTTTCATAGAGCTACCATTTGTCGCATCGCTTGACAGTGTGGATGTAATCATGGAATAGTGTGGGCCAGAAGTATCTTTCTCAAATGATCTTTTGGGTGGTGGACATACTCGAGAGGTGACCACCGCAAGAACTACTATGGAAATCGTTCAATCCTCTGTCGGCCTCATCGATGGTTAGACATCAACAAAGAATGGTGTTGACCCCACATCAGTACAAGATGTCACCTATGAGTAGGTATCGAGGGGCTTGATGGCGAATGCATCGACAATCATCTAGAGAGAGATGAGACCCAAACTTCTGTGTCCGAAGGTAGAGGATAAGGTAACCATACCAGGGGTCATCTGATGAGATGAAGAAGAGGTGTTCGTTAGGAAAGTTTGTATTGATGGCTGAAGCTTGAGTGTCTGAGGGAAAAGTTGTGATGAGTTCGACGAGGACAAGCGCTTTCTTGCTTTTGGAAGTTGAGAACTCTAGGTAGTATTCCTGAAGGATAACAATCCATCGAGAAAATTTTCCATTAATTTGTCGTCGATTAAGCCAATATTGCATGGGGTTGGAATCTGCTACAACTTTGGTAGTTCAAAGAAGGATGTAGTGTCACAGCTTTTGGACTACGAGGAAAACTATGAGGGCTAGTTTCTCATCGTGATTGTGTTTCAAGGGTGATCCTGAAATATTTTTACTGATGTAGTAAATGACATGCTCACGCGCATAATCTCCTAATTGGATGAGGAATCCTGCTACTGAGATGACTGTGGTTGATAAGTAGAGGATGTAATCGTGTTCATAGTCTAGAGGACCAATTAAAGGGGCATTGGATAGGGTTGTTTTTAAATCATCAAAAGAAGTTTGAGCATGTTCATCCCATCAAAATGGGATGTCATGACGTAGTAAGCGGAGGAAACCATGCGCATGAGTGGCATAATCTGGGACAAAGCGGCATAAGAAGTTAGCTTTGCCTTATAGTCTCGGTAGTTGGTGAAAATACCTAGGTGGTGGGATTTATGTCATAGATTGGGACTTGAGGGGGTCTACCATGATGTCTTGTTGGGAGACAATGAACCCAAGAAGGTGTGCGACGGTGATGCAAAATACACACTTGAGGGGGTTCAAGCAGATATTGTATTGGTGACATTGTTGAAAAACGATGTGTAAGTTGTCTAAATGTTGAGTTTGTTTCTTGGATTGAGCAGTCAGGTCATCCAAATAAGAAAGGATGATGTGAGAAAGATCATGGAAAACATAAGTCATGGCCCGTTGAAATGTAGAACCAGCATTTTTTAGTCCAAAAGGCATGACACGATAAGCAAAAGTACCCCATGGGCTAGTAAAAGCGGTTTTATAGTGATTTGTTAGATGTATTTGGATTTGATTGTTGCTAGAGAACCCATCCATGAAGGACAAAGATTCATGGCTAGCACAATCATCGATAATTTGGTCGATGAAAGGGGTTGAAAAGTTATCTTTGGGACAAGCATGGTTGAGATCACGAAAGTCGGTGCAGATGCGAATAGTGCCCTATTTTTTGTTAACTTGGACGGGATTTGAAACCCATGAGGTATACGCAATGGTGTAAATGAACCCATCAGCATGTAACTTGTCAATTTTGGCTTTGATAGTCGTATATTTGGATGGGTTAAGGGGGAGTTGCTTTTGGCAAACTTGGGCGACATTTAGCCATGTGTCGATGCGATGTTCAAATATAAAAGGATAGAGGTCGGGCATCTCCATATATGACTAAGAAAAAATATCCTTGTATTCTAGAAAGAGGGATTTGTAAGCTATGAGTTCCTTAGGGAATCATGTGGCACCAATGGTGATTTATTCTACAATTCTTGGTTTGGTGGAAATGTCGATTTTGACGGTGGGGGAGATATTGGCCATGTTTCCTTCTTCAAAATCATCTGGGGCAGGGATAGGGTTGTTGAACCAGTCTATATTTCCTGGTGGAATAAAATCCTTGGTTTCGATTGCATATACGGAGGCTTGGCTAGGAGGGTCAAAGGCTTCCTATGAAAGAAAAAGTGCTCGGTGATGGAGCACATTCCATGGGAAATTGGGGGTAGTGAGTTCCTCTAGGATATCCTCATTGCAGTGAAAAATATGAGAATACAAGGGATCCTAGGAGGTGGCAGAGGGGTTGATCAATGTGTGATTGTCCTCGAGTGGTGAGGATGTTGAAGGGAAATTGTATACAGGTTGTGATGGCTCACCTGAAATAAACCAAATGTCCAGATACTGTGGGTGCTAAACGGTGGTATGGGGCAAGATTTCCTGTGGGAAATGAATCGGATAATTTGGAGTATTTGGGGGAATATCCTCAGACAATCAATCAATGAACCATGGAGGGGTAGGAAGTGAATCAGGTTCAGGAGAGGTAATATTGATAGTATCTAAAGGTGTTGGCACAGGGGAAGACCCAGGGTTCAACACTTCAATATCGCACCAACAAAACCCTAACTACCAGCCCTTTCGGCAACACCTGCAAACCAGATGAAGTCTCACCCGAGGTAGAGGCAGGGGTGGTTGTAGGACTCCAGTGTCTACAACCTTAGATGGGACACATATTTGTGATTATAATACTCTAACAAAGCACTTAGCAGTTGTCATCCATTAGTACTTAACCTTTGTTCACAGCACAGATAAACCCTAATTATAGCGCAACACAGTATTCAACAAGATTCCATACATTCAAGCACTTAGCATAAAGAAATAGATCAGATCTAGCATTCATTCACATCACTAAGCACTAAGCTATTATATCAGATGCTTCTAACATTCATAAAGATAACAACACTAAGCATAAATCACATCAAAGGCACAAAGCAATAATCAAAATGCACAAAGCAACCATAACACAGAATATACATGGTTCACCCCCAGCCTGGGGCTACGTTCACCAACTCTTCTCTTCTTTATTATCTTCTTGTCAAGATTCTTACAGGCACATAGCATCAAAATCCTACTCCTAAGAGGACAAGATACCTGTGCACACCTCGCCAAATCCTCCTTCCCCAAGCTAGGTTACAGCATAAATCCCTTACATAGTCTCTTACAGTTACCTACACTTAGCATTATAAGTCTCACACAATATGCCCAAAGCAATTACAACTATCACTTGCACTTAGCACATTGGCCTTCACTTGCCATTTTTAACTTAGCATCACATATACATATTTGTGCGCCTACTTACATCGCCTAGCTTTCTATTTATACATTACAAAAGGGCCTAAACATGGGTAAACCCATGGGCTGACACCCCATACCCGTTACATAAGCCCAAAACCCAAAAATGCCCTAAAAAGGGGACGATATCCCATGATCTCCACTTCGAATTGCGCTCCACCTTCAACAACCTGTCTAAGTCCCAAAATAGGTCAAACCTGACCAAGGATCTCCAAAACTTGGTCAAGGGCCAACAGGCCCCCAACACTCACCTATGACTCATCCCGAGTCACTTTTCTTTGGTTAATTTTTCCTCAAAATCCTCAAGTTTCTTCGACCTGTTGCTATGTCAAGGCATCCTCCTCGGTGAACTCCTAAAGAATTGCCTCGTTCACAGGTCCTTCCAATCATTGCTCAACTATAGTGACTACCTGTTCTAGTTCTACTCCTCATCCTTCAATCAATTCAAACAATTGGAAAGCTGCGTCTTGGGTCGGCTGGAGACTCTGAGTAATTTTCATGACTTTGCTCTGTATAGTATGGACTTGTTGTTGGACAGTGCATTGTTCCTGGGATCGTTCATTCTCTCAACTGTTGACGAGAGATTCAACTGTGCCTGAACTCTTGTTACTTGTTGCTTGGCCTCCTGGAGTTGTGACTCTAGTGTCTTTAGTTCGGGATCCTCAGTGAGTCGCTCTTAATTCTGTGCCTTGCGATCACTTAGTTGTTTACATTCCATGGTGAAGGCCTTGATTCTCTCAATTGCACTCCGAGCAGTTGCTTCTCTTTGATCCTGCACATACTGTGGAGTGCTTCGCACTATTTGTAGCTCTAGATCTGTTATTCTCTATTGAAGTTGTTGAATGGCTTTAGCAAGCCTTGCCACTTGATGCTCTACTGGGTCTTCATCTAGTTGTTCTAAGCCTGTGACATAGCAGAGTGCTCTGTTGACTGCTTCTTTGATTCCAATCTGCTCCGCGAGCAATTGTTCTTTCTCTTGTTGGATCTGCATTTTCTCTTGTTCAAACTTAGTTTGGAGGGCAGCGTTCTCCTGTTGTACAACCCTGCATTACTCTATCACCTCCTCTTGATCTTGCTTCAGATCTCTTGTGGCCCGATCTTTCTCTTCCTGCATGTGATGAAGGTGATCTTCAGTGGCGTCAACTATTCTATGGAGTTCCATAGGCTCATCTCCAAACTCTATTTCATCTGATGGCTAGGGCGCGGTGGACATTGCGCGGCTCAATTGAAGGGCTTGTTGGACACCCCTTAGATCTGTCTCAATTCTATCATACATAGCCTCTTTTTTTCTTTGGTTCTCTACAAAATATCTTCTGAGACGTTTGACACAGCTACAATAATGAAGTCGAAGTCATCCACCATCAGCACAATCTGTAGATTCGGCTTACTAGCTTTGGATTTCTTCCACGATGTAGGTTTCATGGGGGAAACCTTTCTTTTCTTTAGTGGATCTGCATCATCAGAAGGATTCTATGGCGGTGTTACTTTGCCTTGCTTCTACTCATCTTCTTCCCCTTCTTTCTCTTCTTTTTCCACTTCGTCACCACCTCCTCCACCTAGTGATTCTGAAGCAATTTATTCTAAGAAGATGTCCAGTTGTTGTACCTCTTCTTTCTTTTTCTTCCTGCTATTATTGGTTGCATCATACTCTTCGTGGGTAACCACCGGGTTTCCAATGAGTTTTGGGTCGAAAAGTTCTGCCTGGTCGATTGGTATAAGGTACTCTATAGGCCATTCCTTAGTGATCTCCTCCAGATCTTCCTCAATGATATTATAGTATGACTGCAGCTCTTATTTACTCTCGTTTGTGCACACAATGATATATGTAAAATGTTTATCTACGTCGAACTTCAACAGGGGCCTGAATTTGTCCAGAGTGTTCAGTGTCATATGGGGGAACAACTCAATAGCGTGTTTCAGCTACAAGTAGTATGTATGGAATATTGTGTTCGACTGCCACTATTTTCCCATATCGCACAAATACCAGAGCGTGGTAAACTTCGCAGGAAGTGGTTTGAATGGCTCAATGTCATGGAAGGTCGCACCTTCCATCATCTTCTAAGCTGTAAATGTGACAAGGATTAGGAGCCAGCTAAAGTGGAATTCATAGCCCTGATCCTGAGCTTCGCGGAAATCCACCTCTAGCTGGTTGACTAAGTAAATAGCCCAGTTCATATGTAATCCCTCCACGCACTTTCCCGTGAGGTAAATGACAAACCCCGTGACCTGCATCGGTTTGTTCTTCCTAACTAGCTTACCAACGATCAACTATCAAGCAAGGTGCACTATGCCATTCTTAATGGAGGCTACCTTGTAGCCTCGCGTTTCCTTCTCTACATCACCATAAGTATCTTTAATCCTCTGTGCTAGGGTGCGATCTACAGCCTTCCCTGGGTAAAAGTCATGTGGATCGGGTCCCTGCATACTTAGGCCGGTGATCCTATGGATCAGTGTTGGATCGACGGTGATGCATCTGTCTAGCCATAAGTAACCGTCATGGAAGCATGAAAATAGGATTTTAACGCACGCGTTAACCTCCTAGTGCCTTCCAAGATGTGGTATTTTCATTACGTTCAAGATAGTGGACTGTGCGATGTTCATGATCCATGGTTGGGGAATGATTTTCAATTTCTTTCCCTTCATCTTGGTCAAGTACTTATGAGGCGCAAGCATGCCATAGGTCTTTCAATCTCCTAGATTATAGTCACTGATCTTCAGAGTTGGAATTCTCTCCAATTGTGGTCTGACTGCGCATATCCCCTTCGGGAGGTACATCGTGATAATTGTGTAGTCGAAATCCCTCGGGACATTATCACGACTCACCACACCGGCTAGAGGTGGGATGTAGTCAGGAAGGATAGATGGTATTAACTTCACATTTGCTAAGTCATCTCCATGCTTAGTCCTTTTCTCTTCTGCAACTCGGGATGCTCTGGATCCGCGAGTAGTCGACGGGGAGGCTTGCACTCCTCTTGTTGATGAGGCTTGAACTCCTATGGACATCACTTTCTCTGCCATTAGATCGATTAAAATTTCCTCTACTGACTTTTCCACAGCACTGAGCTCGTCTGACACGCACACTCGAGTTTGGATATCTCATGCTAATGAACAATATCTCAATGCAATAAAATGGATGGCAAGGTCTCAATAAGCACAACATAGTAACAATGAGTTCTCTAGTTGGCTCGGATACAATTCGTGAAAGGGTTCTCGGGGCAACGGTCGATGCGATAATTAGACAGCGATGTAACGAATCCTTCCAATGGACAAGAAGCCTTCATCAATGCAGATATGTCCATTACGGCACGGTCCCAACAGTCTGATGGCGAGCTTTCTGATCATAACTATTGTTCTAACCATTCGGGAACATCAATCTAACAGTTATAATGCCTCCAACAATTATATCGCTCTACCATGGAAAAGTGCCAATCTGAGTTGCTCTGATAGTCCGACGAAGCTCGAATTCTGGAGACCTTCCTTCTGTGAAGTCTTCTCTGGAACTTCCTGCAATTTCTCCAACTTTCCTTTCTTCTTGTTGAGGTTTCTAGCCTTCTTCCTTGTGATTTGTGTTACTCGGTTCCTCTTCCCATTCTGATTCTTATCTTCTCTTGGCATAATAACTCCACGTTGTTGATGATCTTTCATAAGGTTTAAGGGTAACACTTCTTCGTTGTCTCGGCTAAGTGCTCTATTTTCTCGCGTTCTTTCAACTTCGACACCCAAGTCTCTGGTCTTCGACCTGTTCTCCTGTTCTTCTATCAAGTGCATTATTCTCCTAGTCATGAAATATTTTAATGCTTGTTTTTTGTTCTAGGGCTTCTTCTTCTTTTATCTGGGTCTGATCTTTCTCAATCCATGGTTTTCCTAGCAATAAAGCAAATGGGGTGTTGTTCTCAACAAATTTAATAACCTCAAATTCTTCCTCTGTCGAAGTTCCATGAGCACTCATAGATATCTGGGTAAGTCTTCCACATAGGGTTATTAGCTTTCCTCTAAATAATCTTATTCCTCCCAATGAAAGAACCATAGCAGGCCTTCCCAAAATTTCCCAAGTACTTTCTGTCATGACATTCACCTGTGTTTCCTCATCCAGAACATAGTCTATGTCGAAGTCTCCTATTCTTGCTTCTATGCATTCTTTGTCTTTTAAGATCTTTGATAGATTGATGTCTCTATGATCATTCAGGGTTTCTTTTATTTCTAACAATACAGTCTCTGATCCTTCCTGGGATTCTACCATAGTATTAATTTATGAGTCTTTCTCATGGTTATCTTGTTCCATATTCATTCTTTCAAGTTTAGCAATCCTTCTAGGGCAATCTGAGACTTCATGGTCCATAGCTTTACAAAAAAGACAACTACATCATCTATCAGGAAAATCCTTAGTAATATGGCTTGGTCTTCTACAACTGTAACAAAGGGATAATCCTCTCTTTCTCTTAAATGATCCCTATCCTTTCTTGTACTGCACACTAGGATCATAGTAACTAACCTACGAAAAATTCTTCCTAGGATATTGCATCCATTTGTTAGTCCAAACATTCTTTATATGCATAGGAATAACATATCTTTCATTATTTCTATTAGATCTATTCATATCAAACCTTATTTCTTCCAACTGTGCCCTATTTTTCAGACTAGGACAAAATTTATCAAACATACCTAGATCCATACTACTAAAGCAAAAATTTCCACTTATATTACTTTTAACAGAGTACAAAGCTTTCAAATCTTACCTCTTTAATAAATAAAAAATCACTTTACCTTTATCAAGGCACAAAGCTTTTAGATCTTAACTCTTTTCTTCAAATCAGACTTCTTTTCTTAGCACAGAGCTTCACAAGTCAAGTAGAATATTGGGCACTAAAGCAACAGATCTACGCATAGAGCTTTCTTTCTTTTCCTCAGTTCCTAGCAATCACAATTTTAGGTCCCGGCAACGAAACCATTTGTTGGCACAAGGGCAGACCCGAGTTTCAATGCTTCAATAGCGCACCAACAAAACCCTAACTACCAACCCTTTCGGCAACACCTCCGAAGCAGATGGAGTCTCACCCGAGGTAGAGGCAGGGGTGGTTGCAGGACTCCAGTGTCTGCAACCTTAGTTGGGACACAGATATGTGATTACAGTACTCTAACAAAGCACTTAGTAGTTGTCATCCATTAGTACTTAACCTTTGTTCACAGTGCAAATAAACCCTAATTACAGCGCAGCGCACCCTAATTACAGTGGGTTGATCAATGAGTGATTGTCCTCGAGTGGTGAGGATGTTGAAGGGAAATTGTATGCAAGTTGTGATGGCTCACTTGAAATAAACCAAATGTCCATATACTGTGGGTGCTAAACCGTGGTATGGGGCAAGATTTCCTATGGGAAATGAATCGGATAATTGGGAGTATTTGGGGGAATATCCTCAGACAATCAATCGATGAACCATGGAGGGGTAGGAAGTGAATCAGGCTGAGGAGAGGTAATATTGATAGTATCTAAAGGTGTTGGCACAGGGGCAGACCCAAGGTTCAACGCTTCAACATTGCACCAACAAAACCCTAACTACTGGCCCTTTCGGCAACACCTGCAAACCAGATGAAGTCTCACCCGAGGTAGAGGCAGGGGTGGTTGTAGGACTCCAGTGTCTACAACCTTAGATGGGACATAGATTTGTGATTATAATACTCTAAAAAAGCACTTAGCAGTTATCATCCATTAGTACTTAACCTTTGTTCATAGCACAGATAAACCCTAATTACAGCGCAGCACAGTATTCAACAAGATTCCATACATTCAAGCACTTAGCATAAAGAAATAGATCAGATATAGCATTCATTCACATCACTGAGCACTAAGCTATTATATCAGATGCTTATAACATTCATAAAGATAACAACACTAATCATAAATCACATCAAAGGCACAAAGCAATCATCGAAATGCACAAAGCAACCATAACACAGGATATACATGGTTCACCTTCAGCCTGGGGCTACGTCCACCAACTCTTCTCTTCTTTATTATCTTCTTGTCAAGCTTATTATAGGCACATAGCATCAAAATCCTACTCTGCAGAGGACATGATATATGTGCACACCTCACTAGATCCTCCTTCCCTGAGCTAGGTTATAGCACAAATCCCTTACACAGTCTCTTACAGTTACCTACACGTAGCCTTGCAAGTCTCACACAATATGCATAAAGATATTACAACTATCACTTGCACTTAGCACATTGGCCTTCACTTACCCTTTTGCACTTAGCATCACATATACCCACTTGCGCACCTACTTACATCACCTATATTTCTATTTATACATTACACAAGGGCCTAAACATGGGTAAACCCATGGTCCGACATCCCATACTCATTACATAAGCCCAAAACCCAAAAATTCCCTAAAAAGGGGTCGAGATCACGTGATCTCCACTTCGACTTGCGCTCCGCCTTCGACAGTCTATCAAAGTCCCAAAATAGGTCAACCCTGACCAAGGATCTCCAAAACTTGGTCAAGGGCCAACAAAAGGTTGCAATACCGGTGGTGAGGTGATCATTTTTTATTGAACAGGGTTTGAACGACGTCGTCGGTATGCAATAATCAGAGGACATCGGTATGTAAAGTGAACCAGTGAGTCACAGAGAGCACAAGGGCATCTCATCCGTCCGGAGACTGAGGAAGATATATAACAAATCTCAGTGACGTGAGCACTAGTAGGGGGGAGTGGAGAGGGCTCTTCCTGAAAGGTTTGGCACACTGCGTCTAGCATCTAGTGAAACTAAGGTAGAGTTGGGTAGTGATGAGTGTAGTGGGGGAAGTTGTAGTAGTACTAGATGTGCTTTGGTTTTCAGTGATGTACTATATGTGATTTGGTTTGAAGTGATGTACTAGATGTGCTTTGGTTTTCAATGATGTACTAGATGTGCTTTGGTTTGAAGTGATGTACTAGGTGTGCTTTGGTTTGCATCCCTTTACTACCTGTAGTGGGGGACGTTGTAGTAGTACTAGATGTGTTTGGTGAAGCGATGGGAAATTTGGTTGCTCGAGGGAGTTGGATCAGATTGTGTAATTCAAGAAGAGTGGGACATTTATTGGTGGGGTGTCCCTCTTTTTCGCATAGTGCGCAATGAGGTTGAACTCAAGGAAGGAGTGGAGTTGTGGGCTCTTTCTTCTTCCATCTACCCCTAGAATTAGTAGTGGTGTTAACGGTTGGGGGTGTGGATGGTGAGGCTGTAGCTTGGACTAGAATCTGCATCGGTATTCCCTCTGAATGAGGAGAGAGAGATGATTGAGGAACCATCGCGGGTGGCTGAAGATACCATACCGGGATAGACAGTACCATGTTGGGAAGGGTAAGCGGTGTAGCTACCTGAAATTCTTGAACTCCCAGTGGGGGGTAGAAGAAGGGAATTTGAGTAATGTCTTGAGGGATTGTCTCCCAAACTGGGATTTTTCCCTGGAGGGGGGGGTGGGGAATCAGGGGTAAGTGGTGTAGTAGGGTTCTCAAGGGATTCTTGAGGTAATGGTTCTTCAACTGGTGGAACATCAGGGTGAGGAGAGGCTTATGTGGGAGGAATAGTGTCTTTGTTATATGTTCCTTTAGAATATATGACACACACTTGTGATGAAGGGGGTAGTGGGGGTGGTATTCCATGATATGCCCTCTGCAGAGATGGGTCTTTGAAAATTCCAGGACCCATTTCAATGAGTGAAAAAGAATCTTAGCTAGTGCAGACAAGAAGGAGAATTTTATCGATGTTGGTTGAGTGGTTAGGCTTGTAATGGGTGATTTGGTCAATGGTGAAAAA
>ML803026.1:94390-105818 GCA_009831015.1 Picea engelmannii
TGGTGAGGAGGATATTGTGATCAGTTGGATTTCCAGGGTGTATGGGCCTTGGATTTGGATACAGCCCCATTTGTGGTGGGGAACGGTGTACCTCTTGTTGGTTATCCATCACACATTTTTGTGGAATAGGGTTTTGCAACACAGTCGGGGGTGGTTGTTGCAATTACTGTCATGGGGCCTGTTGAGGGGAAAACAGCATTGGGGGACATGGTGTGTTCATGGATTCTTTCATTCATTTAAAGTCAGTAATTTGGGGGCAATGGTAAGTATAATGTCCATGCTCACCGCAAAGAGTGCAAGGGAAGTTCATCTGGAGGTTTTTGTTGTTGTTCCTCCCTTGGCATTTGTTGTTATTGTCCCCTTGGGGGTTATGGTTATCTTGATTCTGGTTGCCCCCAACAGGTTGGTTTTGTTGGGGGTTATTTCCACCTGGTCCCGGGTTATTATTGTTTCAATTTATCTTGGCATTATTCGACTGATGGGCCGGATTTTCACTATTCAATTGTTCAAAATTATGAATTTGTTGAATGGGAGAGGGATGAACAAAGTTAACGCCAACATGTGGTTGTCCGAGTGGAGGAGAAACCAGTTGTGGTGGACTAGGAAATGGAAAGTACAGATTTTTTTGTGGCAACGATCCATAGGGTGTGTAGGAAGGTGAATCACTTTCACTAGTGCCCAGATTATGTGTTGAGGTAGGAGGTGACCTTGAAGTTGGTTGGGAAGTCAGGCGCATCATGGGTGTTGGTGGGGGTCCCCCTATTGGTGGAGGGGGAGTCACTGGGTATGGTTGTTGGTAAATTGGAGGGTAATAATATGGCCCTATGTATGGTGGTGGATATTGAGGTGCACCGTAAATAGGTGGTGGTTAGGTGTACGGGTTGTGGTGTGTCGTGGTACCGATCATCCCATCCACAGTGTGAGACATTCCAGGTTTTTCCTAGCCAAATGGTATGGGTCTTACTACATCAGGTAATATTGTGTATAAGTAACATGATTGAGCATAATTGAGGTCAAATTGTTGAGCCTTGTTGATGGCTTCCTCTTCAGATTGGGGGAAGGTGGATACCAAATCTTTGGCAAGTTTAGAGACGAGTGATTTCAAAAACCAATTGAGACATTGTTCTTTGGAGGTTTCTGCTTTACATAAACTACGTCATCGACGGCATTCATGGATGTGGTCAGCAATGTGCATAGTGGAGGTTTGTTTTCACTTGGAGAGAAGTTTTAAACCAGTGTCATGGAGAACTAGTAGTTGAAAGAAGGCCAGAAAGGATTTGGCCAAGGATTCAAAAGTCACATGGGACCCTGCTTTTTCGTCCACATACCATTTGGCTGATGGACAAGTGAGGGTTCTTTGAAATAACCTTAAATGGATGGAATCATCCATGATTTTGTTTGAATAAAACCATAAGTGGAAGTTCATAACATGTTTGGCGGGGTCCTCCTCCGATTTTCCTTCAAATTTTGGAATATCTAAAGGTAGTTTGGTAGGCATATTGGGCCATGTGGAATCATGTAAAATGGGATTATTTGTGAGTTTGGTGAGATGAGGAATGTTAAGAGATGCCAACTATGGCATAGGGAGATTTGTTGGAGGATTAGTTCCAGCCATTGTGTGAGAAGGTAGTGGACTTGACCCGTGAAAGGGGTTTGGTGGGGATGTACTTCTCCCTTGAGAAGAAGTTTTCCCTCTGCCTCCTTGTGAAGGAGAGCTAGTGGATGGATTTCCTTGGGAATTGGACCCAAGTAAAGTGGAACCAAGTAGTTTTGATCCAAAAATAGTATCACTCACGGGGGTGTGAGATGGTTGATCCGGTGAGTTGGAAAGACTGGGAACTACCCCTAGAACAGGAGGGAGATTTTGCAAGCGTCTGGAATGACAAGGATTATGTGGGTCCCCTATGGCATCCATCTAGCAAAGTGAATGTTTGAAAATGGTGATGAGAGCAAAAATAAATAAGCAAAATCTTTGTATAATTTGAACCTTCATACGATAATACAACTCACAATTGCATGTAATCAAATGAGCATCATACATAAATCAATTGTAACTAAGAAAACATGTGGATAGGTGGATTTTGTCCATGTGGGGGACCAAATAAAAGCAAATGCTCGTGTCCTAAAAGACGTAGTGTCCTTCCTCTCAAATAGCACCGGAACTTCCAAGAGCACTCAAAAGTGGGGTCTGAAGCTACCAGAAGAGGAACTAGTGAAGGTTGAAATAATCAGTTATAATGAGGGGTATAGGGTGCATATCCTGAAAGAGCTGGCAATATTTTCCAATAGCCACACAAAATCTGATCAAGGTGAAATTGCATCCCACAATTGCCACCTGGGTAGATGTCCTAAATTTGGTCACTAGGTAACTCGGTCAAAGTGCGTCATTTAGATTTTCAGCCTCAAAAATGGGTCACGGGCTGGATACCTTCCAAGAGTTCTGTGACTCAAAGGGGGACACACAGAACAATCGGACCTCGGCCTTCAACCCTTCATGGGTATCTCCCTACCTTATGGTGTAGGAACACTTGACTTGGAGGATTTTTGAAAGTTCCCTATTTATCAACTTCTAATGTTTGAAGATGTGAGAACCAAATAACAGGGGGTTATTTGGATTCCTACCCCCGAGATCCTACCTAGACTAAAAAATTATTTTGGCACCTCTTGTGGAGGAAAACTTAGTGAATTTTTAGAAAAAATTTAGATGTGGTGGGCTGAGAGATTGGGGGTGTGAACCAATCTCGTTTGAATTAAGTGGGTGTGGATAATTTCTCAAGAAATAGTGGGACGTTTCGAAATTCCTTTGGAGAAAACCTACTTGAACCTCCACAATTCAAGATGAAAATTATATGAGTGACGACTGACTCTAAGTGTGAGCAAGTGAAAAAATGTGTCAAGTTTTAATAAGTTAGGTGTGAATTTGAAACATGTGGACTTCCTGTGGTCCTTACAAATATTTGTTACCTAGCTTACTAGGTGTCATTGATACAACCTTGCAGAATTTTAAAATCCCTAAAGAACTAGCATATGGACATATGGGTCTTTTCCAATCCTTTAAACTCCCTAATGTTGTTTACACTAAGGAATCTTGAAAAACTATCATATATTGCAAGAATGTGGGCATGTATGGGCTCGTTACTTTGATCTTTAAACTTCCCTAGTAATGTAAACTAAGAAATCAATTTCAAAAAACTATCCTAAGTTTTCAACGTGTGGGCATGTATGTGCCCTTACAACTTTTAGATGATCTCAAAATGAAACTAAGAGGATCCCTAGGGGGGCTTTGTCCTCTTCTAAAGATTTTTGTTAAGGGAGATGAAATGTCCTCTTAACCACCTTTTTTATTCTCAAGATCACTCTATGGTGTGAGAGAAGAGCATACTCAATGATCAAAGCTAATTTTTGGTCCCAATGTAAGTGTTTTATTTGTGATAGCAATAATCTCAACTTAAATTTTACAAACCAAACAAGCCATCCATGTGGCAACCAAAGAAAAAGAGGAGAATATTTGGTTCTTTTTACCCCCTAAGTGCTTATGTTTATCTAACCTTTCATATTGGAAAGGAGTCTAAGTGGAGTGCATGGGCATTACAAATTGTATGAAAGCAAGAATTTGAAGGCTCGGGGCCTTCAAATCATCACAAAAACCCTTACAATTTTGAAACTCTGGAAACGTGTGCGGGTTACAATTCTAACAGAGGTGTGGTGGGTGCACGGTGCACAAAATGCATAGAGAAAAGAATCTTTTTGTGTGCATTGTACGCTAAGTGCGCGTATGTGGGCTGGAATACCCGCGCACCTTCTGATATGCATCGAGGGGATTTTGAGTGAAATTCCCCTCCTCCAGCTCAAAATATTGTTGTTGACAGGTAAGGTTGGGTCAGTTTTGGTACCTGCAAGACAAATGGATTAAAAATAAGTTCTCTCTAAGCCCAAATAGGGTGGAAATTGATACCTTTCCCCAATATGGTTACCAATCTATTGTGCTCATTTCGTCACTTGGGTGAGAAAAACAATGGAACTTGCATTCCTAGTTGGGCATGCTAGCCAAGACAGAGGTTAGTGAGTGGATTAAACAAGACAAACACATGAAATAAACAAGTAAACGAACTAAAACAACTAAGGAAATAAAAACTAGAATGCATAAGAAACTTAGAACCAAAAGAAATCAACCAATGACCAAGATTATGCCACCAATGGATAACTATATTAGTTGGAAAAACACCATAGAGAAAAATGAGTACTTATGGGTCCCCTCTTCCTCCTTGGGAGGGCCCTTGAGTTCCCTAATGGAGATATCTTCTTACAATGGTAGAAAAATGGCAAATGATGAAGAAATCAATGCCTATTCCCTCAAGAGGTGAGTGGAATGGCCTATTGCAATGGTGCTTGAATACTCCATGGAGAAAAGAGGATTCTCAAGGGAGGATTGAGGCAGCATAACAATACTATGAATATCATAATTTCTTAGTGCACCCATGGCCTCCATTTATTCATTTCCTCAAGGAAAAACTCAACTGGTTCTTAATGTGAACAAGGGTCCCTTTGGTCCTTGACTAGCCCCCCATTCATATTTCACTCAGATTTGAACATCAAATCAAGATTGGAGCTCGTCCATAAGTGGTTGGGGGGGCGACAAGAACCATAAATGTGTCGTTCATAGGAGTGCACGACTTTTCTCATACACAGTCGTGCATATCGTGCATTGTGCGCTCTGCGATCTTTGTTGGCCCGCACAATGTGCGCACGCTTCCTTTAGTGAGTTTTTGCATGTCAATTTTTGCCCAATTGTATAGTTTTTTGCATTTTGAAATGAATTTTGGTGATGCAAGTGAACTGATCCTTGTTTGGCATTGTTGTATTTATGTAACCATTTGTGTGCAATGTTGCAGACGAAATTTCAGAGATAACAGTCGGGAGCCCCTACAACTCCCACCTCGGTGATAGATACCAGGGGGATATTTCATCCTGGTATGTTAGTTCAAACGAAAAATGTTCTTTAGTCCACCATCGTTGCGACAACCTGCAACATTACCTCATCAGTTGTTGGTCCCACTCTAGTTTCGAGTGCAGCTGCATTGTTTTCATCAACAACAAATGCTTTATTGTACAGAATGTCATCAATCAACGCACTTAATGAGTTGGTTAGTTCTTATCCAACATCCCAGTCTTTGAATATTGGTGCGGGGAGCACTCCATCTCCTTCCCAAGTCATTTCTTGGGGTGGAGGTCACATTCCTCCATCATCTCCATTCATCAGAAGAAGACCCATCCCATTTTCCATTCCTAACCCTGCATGGGGTTGAAGAACCTCTATGGGTAGCGGATCCCAATCCACTAGTATGTCATCTACATCGATCTCCTTCACACTTTACAGTGGGTTCAAGAGTAACCATTTCATAGCATCTGCAGTGACGGTAGGGGGAAACCCCTTCCAAGGTCAATTCATCCCCTGGAAAGAAATTTTATCTTCACTAGGGGCGCCATTAGGGAGTACCCCTCTCAAGGAATGTTACAAGGGGGGAAACCCCTTTCCCAGTCAGTCTACCCCCATGCCAGGATTTTTTCCTTTCCATGGGGGGTCTACTAGAGGAAAACCTGGTTTTCCTCTCGTGAACCATATGGGCAGAGGATTTCCTCCATTCAACCAAAGGCCACAAGGTTTTAATCCAAGCTCTGGCTCAATAACAAACTATTTCTGGAAAACTGGTATGAGTTACAACCCATCACCTTCTTTTCATGCCTCTCATCAGTCATTAACACAACCTAGGTTACCATTCCTGGAAACGCTACATTTTCCAAACTTATCCAAGTTTATGAATGATCCCATTTGTTATGATCCTATCTAGACTGCGGTCTTAAACAAACTACCTTCATACATACCTAAGTTTGAAGGGAAAAGTGGTGAGGATCCATAGGACCACGTGATGACTTTCCACTTGTAGTGTTCTTCAAACTCGCTTAATGACGATTCGATTCGATTGTGTTTGTTCCAATGTACTCTCACTAGAGGCACTGCCAAGTTGTATATTGAAATTGAGAGGGGGAGGTACTCGACTTTCAGTGATTTAGCCATGGTTTTCCTAAACCATTTCCAAATCTCTGTTTGGTACAATGTCGAGACAGAATTGTTGGCTAATTTTGAGCAAGATAACACCACACACATTTTCAATCACATTTGGGAATGGATGAGAAGGAAGAGCTTGATTAAGGCTACGGTTCCACCAGATTTCCTCCTTGAATGGTTCCTGAAATCTCTACTCCCCTATATTTCAAAAGACATTGTAACTTCAGGATTGTTTTTAGAGGAACATACAATCTTTCGGATGTAGTAGTTAGAGAACATATACTCTCAGTCAGGCATGCTCTATGATATTATGCCAAACACGTCGTAATCTACTCTCGACTTGGCAAATCCAAAGTCTATCCCACATGCCAATGGTATAGTGGGTTCTGCTCAAACAAAAGCCATAGACCTAGCTGCTAGCCAGATGAAAAAACTTGTTATTTAGCAACCTGCAGTCAGTCCAGCCTCTGGCTTAACCACCCCTGCCACCCAATATTCCAACGTACATTATGTTCAGACTAAAACTTCAAAGGGTCCTCAACAACCCCGAGAGAAGAAAAAAGGTAAGGGTAAGAAAGGTGGTGTTACAACAAATTTTGCCTCACCCCATGCAACTTGCTTGGATGGCCTTTCCATTTCCCTATGCAAACTTGAAGTCCAATTTTGTACTTTCCAAATCTAAAAAAACACATTTTCCACATATACGTGCCCTTTTAGTTAGACAACAAGTGTATACGCAGGTTTCTCCACTACAGCCTGTGTACATTGGGTTTGGTGCTCAAAATTAAAAATTATGTCGGGTTTCCATGCCATGTCACGGGATCCATGAACCTTGACCTTCCATATACTAGAAACTCTCTAACTCAACCCTTCAATTCCATTTGAATACTATAAATTGAGCCATATCCAAGCCTTGAGAAATAGAATTCAACTTTGAGAGCAAAGACACTCTGGAGAAATTTCACTTCATATTGAGTCTACATCCCTTTATCCTTGAAAGTATGAACCCATTGTTCAACCCCCAATCTCTTTCTTCTTTGTGATGGAGAACCTCATTGTCTCCTTTATATGAGATTGCCTTTGGTGGAGGATTGAAGTGGTGGAGGCCCAGCTGGAGGGACTTAGTTTCTAGATTCTGATATGTACCGGTACAGAAGCTTGTCACATATATACTTCTCTTGATTATTTTAATAGAAATACTCTTTTCTCGTCCAATTGATATCTTGAAAATATTTGAATTATTATTCCATGGGCATATTTTTCATGAATGTTAATGGATTATGCTAATATATATGCTAACATCCTCTATCACCATATTCCTGCGTATCTTGGTTGTTGAGCACAAGTTGCATGTATAAATCTTTGAGTTGTGTGTTCAACAATGGTCTTCATCAAACGTCCGGACGAGGTAGGATCTTGACCTTGTCTTGTTAGTATTTCATTTATATAGCATACTTGGGATTAGAGTTGATTTATGCATGTAATTTCATCTGTTGTGATTTACCCCATGCCATAGAGAGATTTTCCTCATAACAAGTGATGGGGGAAAAAACAAAAAGTTGGATAAGAATGTTCAGGGGCTAAGGATGAAAAAAGGAAGGTGAATTTTTCTTGCAAGATTTGTATGAAGAGATGCCAGGGATCGACCCCTACATTGTTGAACATGAGATCAAAACTTATTCGGATGCTAGACCTGTTCGAATATGTCTTAGAGTTGTTAATCCTAGTAAGGCCCCTGTTATTAAGGAAGAGGTAGAGAAGTTACTTAATGTTGGTTTCATCTACCTAGCTCCCTTGACTGAATGGGTGTCTAACCTCGTTTTTATGAATAAAAAATAAGGAACCATATGTGTATGTATGGATTTTTGAGACTTGAACAAGGCTTGTCCTAAAGATAACTTCTTAACTCCTTTCATTGACCAGATTCTTGATGAGTGTGCAAGAAGTGAAGTCTTTTCTTTTATGGATGGATTTTCAGGGTATAATGAAATTCAAATCAAACCCGAGGATCGACATAAGTTGGTGTTTATTTGTCCTTTGGGTACTTTTGCATACCGTAAAATGCCTTTCAGCCTTAAAAACATTGGAGCAACCTTCCAACGCGCCATGACCTTTTCTTTTCACAATCTCAAGCATATTGTCGAATATTACCTCGACGATCTCGCTGCTCACTCTCACAAAAGAGTAGATCACTCTAATCACCTTTGATTAGTATTTGAGAGACATCGTTATTTTCGCATCTGTTTGAACCCTCACAAGTGCATCTTATGTGTTAGGTATGGATGTCTTTTAGGATTCTTAGCATCTAAGCATGAGATCATGGTATATCCTATGAAGATTGAGGCAATACTTAGATTTCCTCCCCCACGTAACATTCGACAACTTCAAGGTTTACAGGGGAAGGCTAACTTCTTGTGTTGGTTCATAGTGAACTATGCCAATTTAACTAAGGGTTTCATGCATCTTTTGAAGAAGGATACTACGTTTATATGGGATGAGCAAGCCCAGTGTTAGGATATTCAGACACTTAGAAGTTAGTTAATATCTACTTGGTCGAATTGGTCATTAGGTAAAAGTGTGTTTCTTTAGTATGCATTAGTATGCATTTGTAGTTAGGAAATATGATGGTCACGATATGTTCCCGACATAGAGTGATCTGATGGTTCATATTCTCCTCGATCTTAACGGCCATTGATCCATGGTTTAACACCCGATTGGTCCATGATCTCTATTTAATTATCATGGAGGGTCACTTGTCGATGATCGATTGTGAGAAACTCTATTGTAAAATCTCTTTGTAATCTTTTTCTTTTGCATTAATAAACTGCTCCAAGTGGTCGTGTTGCCTGGGGTCGTGGATGTTTCCCCATAGGGGTTATACCATGTCAAAACATCGGTGTGTTAATATTTAATATGGTTGTGTGAGTGTTTATTGAAGGTGTTCTTCCTCTGTTGGAATACATGGTTTTTCAAACATGGTATCAGAGCCTGTTTGAAGACCCGCTCTCGTTGTAGATCGAGATCGTGAAGCCAAGTTTCCTCATCTCCATTTTCTGTCATTTTCGTACATTTTTGGGCTAAGAGGACTATTCCATTGCATCTGGAGCACTCGTTTCAGTTAGGAACACTTTTTGTCTCACTCGAAAAGGTTTTTTTTTTCTCAAGATACGGCCATTTCAGTCAGATTCGGAGGTATAAACCCTGAATACGCACTTTTTAAATTTTTGCAGAGTATTATTTTGGTTTTATTTCGGTTTTATATTATTTATTTTCGAGTTGCCAATATTTTAGATCTGCGTATGTTCTTTGCTCCATGCCCTGTGCGGTCTCAGAAAATCATAAATAGATAGGAAAAGGTGCATCTTCCTGGTAAGTTAATCGAGATCTAACCCTTCTTGTCATCAAGAAGTGAAATTTTTTTCTTGTGTGGAAATAGTTTTTTTTAGCACGCTCTCCTAGGACGTCAACAACAACAAAAACAACCCCAATCATCTTTCTAAACAATACAATATGTTTTTCTAGACCATTTGGTTAAAAGTTGTCTTATTAAGTGAGGGGTCTTGAGTTCAAATCTCTCTTTTGTTACTTTTTTTGAAAAAATTCATGCTCAAATTGTGAAGTGTATTTCACTTCAAGTATAAAAGTGAATCACTATAAGTAGCTTTAATATTTTATTTTAGATATATTTATTTTGCATGCAGCTTTTATTTTATAAAGTAACTTCATTGTAAAAGTGATACCCACTTCTCTTTATAAAAGTGGTTCACTTCTTAAAGCAACTTACACCACCATGTGGTCCTTTGGTTACTGGTTATGTCGTTTTTAAAAAGGGCATAACTTTCACATCTGAAGTCCGTTTTTAGTGTTGTTTTTTTTAAAACTGCATAATTTTTAGAGATCTTTCCATCCATATCATTAGTTTCAGTTTTTAAATCAAAATTATCTACAGATTTAATATGCCTTCTTCCATTAATATTTTGCTTTCTAGCACCAACTACTTCCAATGGAAATCTCATATAGAATATTTAATAAGTAAAGGCGTGTACCGGATTACCTTGGGAAAGTAAAAATCACCCACTAATGATGATAAGAAATTCAAATGGGCTAATAGGAGTGATGAAGCATGTGGACTAATCGGAATGTCCATCTCTCATGATTTAAGGTTCCACCTTAAAGAAATTGATGACCTCGATGAAGCTTGGGAAAAGATTGAATTTATGTTTGGTAAACTCAATATTATTCGAGCACAACGATTAGAAAATCAAGTACCAACCTTAAGTCCAAGTGATTATTCTTGCCTTGGAGACTATCTATCTAAGTTTAAAACACTCAGAATTTTATGTGAAGAATGTGAGATAAAAATGGAGGAAGAGCATTGCATCTACCTTATTCCTTCTAAGCTAGGTAGCGCATATTCTATGTTTGTATATACCTTTTATGCCATGGGAGAGGCTCTAGGGAAATCTTATCAAAAACCCACTCTTGATTCCTTTTGGTTTTCTTTGATTAGAGAGGAATATAAGCTTGTACAACTTGGAGTGATCAACATTGCAGGTACCTCCAACAAAGCCTCAGTTGCCCAACAAAAAGATAAACCCAAGTATCCCAAGAAGCAACATCCTCGCTACAACAACAAACAACATAAGGGTCTCAAACCCACTCAGACAGCTTCAGCTCTTAATGGTGACAAAGGAGCAAAATATAAAAATAGGAAGACTGACATACATTGCAACTTTTGTGATAACGATGGTCATGATGAGTCCAAATGTTTCAAGAAGATGGCAGCTTTAGAAGCAGCGATGAAGAAGCACAGCATCAGTATTGATTCTACTTATTCTTCTTCTTCTCATGAGCATGCACTTTCTGCTTCTTGTTTCTCCTTCAATACAACTTCTACTTCTTCTTCTGATGAGTGGTTTATTGATTTCGGAGCATATTATCATATGGCTAAGGATAAAGACATATTTTATGCTCTAAATGAATGTAACACCAAGAAAATATTTGTTGGTGATGATAGATCTCTTAGTGTTGTAGGATCTGGAACAGTTCAAGTAGATAATGGTCATTTCAATGATTTATTATGTGTTCCAAGTCTTTCTTGTAACCTTCTATCAGTATATCAAATCACTCGTTCAGGTGAAGGTAAAACCATAGAGTTTTCACCTCACCAAGTTGTAATCAAGGATCTAAAATATCCTAAGCATGTTCTTGCAACTGGAATTGTTGATGATATTACCAGGTTGTGCAAGTTTGAAAACTTTGAGTAATCATCTTTTTCATCAGTTTTTGTTGCTCATAGCGATGACTTGAGCAAACTTTGGCATGAGTGGTTGGTCATCTAAACTATCGCTCATTGCAACA
>ML803026.1:105868-122110 GCA_009831015.1 Picea engelmannii
GTATAGCATGGGCTCACATTCCTGGTGAGAAAAGGAAAGCATTGCAGCCTAAAAGTGAGAAGTGTATATTTTTTGGTTATTCTGAAGATGTCAAAGGTTATAGACTTCTTCAACCACATTGTAATGAAATTATTATTAGAAGATATGTTAAATTTGATGAAAATATCTTGGCCTGCAAGCCTAATTTGGCGATTGTGCCCTCTTCAGCCTACGAGACATCTTCAGCATTTGTGCCTTTTTCTGTTCCTATTCTGATTTCTTCTTCAGATGATGACAGTGAGAATGAAAATCCACCTCTGCTTGCTCACCTTCCTCCAGATGATTCCTTTGAACCTAAACCAGCACCAGTTCCATCGCTTCCTAGATGGGTTCATTCAACACGAGAAGCAGTCGGTGGTCTTGTCAGTGATCCTTCGTATCAGCGTCGAACACATTCATAGTTCCAGTGAGTCTCTTCTCTTTTGGCTAAAGTTTGAGAGAATCGTGATCCATAGACATTTGCATAATCTTTGGGTCATCTAGATTGGGATACAACAATGAATGAAGAGTATTGTTCTTTAATGGAAAACGATACTTGGTATCTTGTACCTCTTCCAAAAGGAAGAAAATGTGTCAGATGTAAATGGGTCTACAGAACTAAGTATGCATCAAATGGAAGTGTTGAAAGACACAAGGCTCGGTTAGTTTCCAAAGGATTTTCCCAAGTTGAAGGAATTGACTATAATGAAACCCTTGCCCCTATAGCCAAAATGAATTCCATTCACCTTGTTCTTGCCCTTGCTGCCTCACATAAATGGGAGGTCCATCATATGGATGTTAAACTTTCCTTCTTGCATGGAGATTTGCAAGAAGAAATCTACATGGAACAACCTTCTGGCTATGTCCAAAATGACTCTAGCCTTATTTTTCGCCTTAAGAAATCTCTCTATGGTCTTCAGCAAGCTCAAGGAGATTGGTATGCCAAAATGGATAACTTTATTATTGACATTGGATTCTCTATATTTAATTCTAATCCTCATGTCTATACCAAGAAAGTAGGAATTCATCTCATAATTCTTTTCCTTTATGTCGATGACCTTATCCTTACTGGTAATGACTCAAAACTTTTAAACCATGTGAAAACCAGCCTTAAGAAGAAATTTGAAATGAAAGACTTAGTATTTTTGCACTATTTCCTTGGCCTCCAAGTTTTGCAAACTAATGAAGGATTTTTTCTTTCCCATTCTAACTATGCTTGTAGCCTTCTTCGTCACTTTCACATGGATGATTGTAAACCAACCCATTCTCCCTTCCTGTCTATAGTCAAGCTTACTACCACATGTAGTTCTCCTGAAGTTGATGCCACCCTGTACCATCAGTTAGTTGGTAGCCTCTTATACTTTACTCATACTCGTCCTGATCTTTCCTTTGTTATTGGTCTTGTTGCCCGATATATGAAAACACCCCATGAAAGCCATTGGAAAGAAACTAAGAGGATACTTCACTATGTTTGTGGTACATTTCAGTTCAGGATACATTACAGTTCAGGGGGGACTCCTTTATTGGTTGGTTTCACTAATTCAGATTGGGTCAGCTGCCCTGATGATCAGAAGTCTATTGCAGGTTATGTTTTCAGCCATGGTTCAGGACCTGTCACTTGGGCCTATAAGAAACAACAGGCTATTTCACTTTCTTCAGCAGAAGCAGAGTACCGAGTAGCCGTAAATGCAAGTCAGGAAGCCTTGTGGCTTCGAAAGATCCTTTCAGAGTTTGGATTCGAGCAGCAGCATCCGACCAACCTTTGGTGTGACAATCAGAGTGCCATCAAGCTCGTCAAAGATGCAGTTCAACATTAGCGCAGAAGGCACATTGAGCTACACATGCACTTCATCAGAAAGCTCATTCATGATCAAGTTATTGAAGTGTTATTTTTCCCTACAGAAGATCAAGTTGCAGAAATTTTCACAAAGTCTCTTACAGAAACGAAGTTTTCCAAACTTCGCTCTATGTTAGGAGTCCAGGAATTTTTCATTAAGGCATGATAGGCTCTAATGCCTCCTTTCTTCTCCTATTGTTTCACTATTGTAAATCCTTCAATCATATCCCAAGTTGTTCTTAAGGGGGGATATTAGGATATTTAGACACTTAGGAGTTAGTTAAGATCTACTTGGTCTAATGTGACATTAGGTAAAAGTGTGTTTCTTAGTGTGTTTCTTTAGTATGCATTAGTATGCATTTGTAGTTAGGAAATCTGATGGTCACGATATGTTCCTAGCATAGAGTGATCTGATGGTTCATATTCTCCTCGATCTTAATGGCCATTGATATGTGGCTTAACACCTAATTGGTCCATGATCTCTATTTAAAGAGCATGGAGGTTCATTTGTCGATGATCGATTATGAGAAACTCTCTTGTAAAATCTCTCTGTAATCTTTTTCTTTTGCATTAATAAACTGCTCCAAGTGGTCATGTTAGTTGGGGCCATGAATGTTTCCCCGTAGGGGTTTTACCACATCAAAACATCAGTGTTTTGATCTTTGATCTGGTTGTGTGAGTGGTTATTGAAGCTGTTCATCCTATGTTGGAATACTTGTGTTGTCGAACACCCAGGAATCCTTTGATGCTCTTAGGAAAGCTTTGGTATCAGCACCTCTATTGAAGCCTCCAGACTACAGTAGAGACTATTTGCTTTATGTCATCGCGTATGAAGGGATGGTTGGTATGGTTCTGGTTCAAGAGGATGATGAGCTCCATGAGCACATTGTCTACTATCTCAATTGAAACTTAGTCGGTCCTGAACTTAAATACTCTCATGTAGAAAAACTATCCTTGGTCGTCGTACATGCATTTCAAATATTACGGCATTATATATTTCTTTGCAAAACTACCGTAGTTGCGAAAATCAATGCATTGCAATACATCCTCACCAGGCATATCATAGGGGGGGAATACAATAAGTGGATTTTTATTTTGCAAGAATTTGATCTCGATTTTTCTTCGGCGAAGTCTAAGAAATCAATAGCTTTTGTTGAGTTGATAACAAACTTCCCTCGACTTTATGAGGACATTTTTCATGGTGATTCATTTGTGGATGAAAATATATTCCTTATCTCATATTCAAACCCTTTTTATGGAGACATTCTAATCTATATTAAAACCTTTAAGCTATCACAGCATCTATCAAGAGACGATCAATGACATATACGTCATCAGGCTAAAAATTAATTTATCATCGACGGCAATTTGTATCATCGAGGAGTAGATAATATTTTGTGTCATTGATGCACTCATGAGGAAGCTGAGTTAATTCTCAATGATTTTCAAAGTGGGGCTTGTGGTAGTCATTTATCTGGTCTTGCGACAGCCCAAAAAATATTGCAAGCCGGTTATTTTTAAATGTCAATTTTTAAATATTGAGTTGAAGCGGTCAAGAAGTGTCACCCTTTCCAAGTGGTCTCTCAAAACATGTGCTCGCATCCAGCCCCTCTTCACCCAGTCATTATCTTCAATCCCTTCACCAAGTAGGGGGAATATTTTATGGATTGTAACCCAACTTCGGCTAGGGGGCATCAGCATAACATTGTGGTCATGGATTACGTCACTAAATGGGTAGAGGCCATGCCTACCATTAAATTTGTTGGTAAGACTGCAGCATTCTTTGTATTCAACCAAATTATAGCCCAGTTTGGAATCCTAAAAGAGATTGTCACTTATCTTGGAAGTCACTTTCAGAATGAAATGATGAAATAGTTAGCATCAAAACTGGGGTTTAATCACAATCATTCTTCCCCTTATTATCCTTAGGAAAATGGACAAGTAGGGCAGTGAATAAATCTCTCAAGACCATCTTGCAAAAAAAAATTGTCATCCAAAGAAAGACTGACTAGCATATGATGCTTTACCCTATATTTTGGGCATATCAAACCTTGGTAAAGACTTCCATCGTATTTTCTCCTTTTCATTTAGTACATGGCGTGGAGTTGATTCTTCCAATTGAATCTGAAATCCCTCCCCTCAAGTTAGCAATTGAGCTCCTGGCTGACATGTATGATCTTGAAGAACGCCTTGTGCACCTAGAGCGTCTTAGTGAATGGCGTAGAGATGCCTCTACGGCTATCGAAGAAAATAAACGACATGTTAAGGTTCAATATGATAGGTATGTCTTTCCTCGACAGTATGTTGAGGGTGACTTGGTTCTCCTGTATGACCAAGCCAAAGAACCGTTGGGGGCAAGCAAGTTCAACCCCATGTGGAACAATCCTTATATCCTACAATGTGTTTTAGAGAAAGGATCCTATGAATTGGAATATTATGAATGGAATATGTTGGATGAGCCCAGAAATGGGCTCTACCTTAAAAGGTATTATGTGTAAGCCCTCAAGCTTGGGAGTGACCTTCTATATATTAGTGTATCTTAGTGTATATATATATATTCCTTTGTGTTATCATCTTGCTTATCAAGTTTTCCTTTGTTGGAAGATGTCAATAGAGTCTTCAGTTTACTTAGGATTTGCAGATGGTGCCATTTTTCATACACATAACATGGCTTCCGCCGATTGGGTCATTTTCTCACCAAAAGGCCAACTGGTGTCTTCGAGTGGCGTTCATCTAGAGCCATCAACGAATAATGGGTTGAGTATAGTGTCATTATAAAACTATTACACAATGCCATTTATTATGGTGTTTGGTCTTTATAGGTTCTCCTAGACTCCTAGTTAGTCATATGTCAGTTAAATGGCAGTTACCATGTGCGAGACCCTACTCTACTCTGATGATTCCTACGGGTACAACTTTTGGAATGATACTTTGATTCTGGGGCCATTTTGACGGCCCAAATGAAGGTTTTTAGAGATCAAGGTTCTCACTGATAGTTGAAGGCATGATTGAGCCCCCAAAATGAATCTCCTTGAAAAACATTTCCAACAAGCTATCATACACCTAAAACGGAGATCGTATGCAAAAGTTATGACTCCGGGAAGTTGATGTACTAACTTACCCAAACAGGGCCCACATGAATTTTGGCGCTTCATCTCCTAGGGTTAGGTTTTTCGATGTCTAGGGTTTTGGGCATTAATGTTTATTGTAAAATTTCCTTCAGAGCCTCATTGTAATCATCTTCTTGCGAATGAGAGTAGCTGTCACATCTCTTCTCAGAGATAAGTTGCCACCATTCTAGTGAGTCTTTCACTCTGTATTTTTACAGTCTCTGTACATTTCTTTCATTAATAGAAATCGTGTATTATTGTATATCTATGTTTATGATTGCATATATGATACATTTCTATTATATTATTGAATATCTGCGATATCTCTATGCATTTCTTTATTATATCTCTGATCTCATTTCGTGCCGAAAATCATCTGAATCAGTGGTACCAGAGCAGGTTGTTCTTGATTTTTTTTTCAGTGCATGTCCCCAACAAGGTCCGATTATAAAAAGGTGGGTCTTTAGCTTGTCTCTATAGAAGAAAATCACTCTCGCACACCTAAGAAACCCTCAATGAAAGAAGAAAATAAAAACGACAGAGCAAACGATCCTATCAGTATGTTGCTTGAGCCAGTTCTCACGCGACAGAGGGATGAAATGATGGAGAATTTTTCCCACGTCTTTCAACGCCTGCCGATAGCAACAAGAGCATATTCATCAATCGGCCACTTTGGAAGCACCTCGCCTTTCAAGGTGCAAGTTAATTTTGATATTCCTATATTTGAAGGACAGATAAATGCAGAAGCCCTAGAAAAATGGTTAACTTTGCTAGAAGGTTATTTCTCTGTTCACAATTTTTTCGACAGAGAAAAGATCACCTTCATACTCCTTAAAGCTCTCCCTCATGTCAAACATTGGTTGGAAACTTACTGGGAGCAAAGTTCCATGGAGGAGTCTGGAATATATGGGGTCGAGCCCACTTGGGATTTTTTTGTGGATGCGGTAAAGGAACAGAATTATCCTATTGGCAACTATGAGGACCAGTACATGAGATGGACTACACTGCGACAAGAGAGGAGCCAAGCAGTTACAGAGTTCACAAATACCTTCCATACTTTATGCACCAAGCTAGGTATCAAAGACTCTGAATAACATTTGGTTCTGAAATACCGTGGGGCTCTACACAGATACATCCAAACTGAAATGGATTTTCTAGACATCTCATCACTCAATGTTGCCTATCGATATGTTGTTAAAATCGAGAAAAAAATTAAGCACCAGAATAAATGGGAGTTCGGGTCTACAAATCTGCAACAACCAAAGTATGACAAAGATGGCCATAGCAAACAGTCTCCCGAAAACCAATCCAAGCCACATGAAAAGAAGGGTCACGGGAAGACAAAGAAGGATACCGGAAAATGGTGCAATTTCCACAAAATACCCTAGCACAACACTGATGAATGTCGCTCAAAACAATCATTGGTGTCCAATATCAAAGACAAGGATCTGAACCCTGATTCAGAATCTGATTCTAAAAATACTGGTAAAGAACAGATCATTGACGTAGACCCCACTTCTATTGTCGCGACCGCAGCAATTCAACCAGAAGAACTAAGAGATCCTGAAGAGGGGGAGCACCTTTTTCATTCACATATGTGGGTGAAGGGGACCCCACTACATTTTATTGTTGATAGCGGAAGCCAAAAGAACCTCATCTCAGCAGAGGTCATCAAATAGTTGGGACTATTGACAACACCACAGTCGAAGCCATACAGCATGGGGTTGCTTCGCCAAGGTCGAGATCTTCGTGTCAGCCAGCAATGTTGATTGTCATACGACATCCAACCCTTCAAGGATGAGGTATTATGTGATGTTGCCACACTAGATGTCTGTGATGTTCTCTTGGGCCAACCATATATGTCGAAGTGCTATGTTGTTTATGAGTCTCAACCCCGCAGTGTCATTATTTCTCTAGGGGGTCATCTCTACATAATACCAGAGGAAGTTCTGACTATTGTTCCACCTAAAAATTGTCGCAAGGTAGTATCTCATACTGCAAAATTCAGCTTCTTCACAATTTGTTCAAAGGGGGAACAGAAGGACACTGCAACCACTATAGCTTTGCCCCAAGCACCTTCTATCCAACAGAAGCAAGTCGACAAGGTTGCAGCAAAGCGTAAAGATTCCTTCTGCACATCATCCTCTCATGTAGCCAAAATTGTTGAACAGCCTCAGACTCAACAGGTTCGTGACAGACTTCCACAAACTGAGCAGCGCGATGTCTCCAGCAAGGCAAGCAACTCACCAAGATGCAGATTCAGCAAACGCTTTTCCCTCTCCCCAGGGAAATCAACGCAATGGATACCATTACTTCCTAAGGAGGGAGGATTGATCCAGGTGGATATCAATGGCCACCCACCTTTTCCGACTGGCTCAAAACAGTTTTCTGGCAAATTTGGCAATTTACTATTTTTAACTTCTGGGGCCATATTCAGGGCCCAAATGAAGGTTTTTAGAGATTGATGTTCTCAATGAAATTTAAAGGTATGACTGAGCCCCCAAAATTAATCTCCTCGATGATACCTTTCCAACGAGCTATCATACGCCTAAAACAAAGATCGTATGCAAAAGTTACAACCCCGGGAAGTTGATGTACTAACTTACCCAAACGGGGCCCACATGACTTTTGGCACTTCATCTCCTAGGGTTAGGATTTTGGATGTCTAGGGTTTTTGGAATTCCTGTTTATTGTAAAAAGGCCTTCAGAGCCTCATTGTAATCATCTTCTTGCAAATGCGAGTAACCGTCACATCTCTTCTCATAGATAAGCTGCCACCATTCTAGCGAATCTTTCACTCTGTATTTTTACAATCTCTGTACATTTCTTTCATTAATAGAAATCATGTACTAATGTATATTTGTGTTTATGGTTACATCTCTGATACATTTTTGTTATATTATTGAATATCTATGATATCTATATGCATTTCTTTATTATATCTCCGATCTCATTTCGTGTCGAAAATCATCTGGATCAATGGTATCAGAGCAGGTTGTTCTTGATCGTTTTTTTAGTGCATGTCCCCGAGAAGGTATGAGTATAGAAAGATGGGTCTCGAGCTTGTCTCTCTTGAAGACAATTTCTCTCGCACACCCAAGAAACCCTCAATGGAAGAAGAAAATCAAAACGATGAAACAGACGATCCTATTTGTCTGTTACTTGAGCAATCTCTCACGCGACAGAGGGACGAAATGATGGAGAATTTTTCCCACATCCTTCAATGCCTACCGATAGAAACATGCACATATTCATCAAGTGGACACTTTGGAAGCACCTCTCCTTTCAAGGTACAAGTTAATTTTGATATTCATGTATTTGAAGGATAGATAGATGCAAAAACCCTAGAAAAATGGTTAACTCTACTAGAAGGTTATTTCTTTGTTCACAATTTTTCCGACAGAGAAAATATCACCTTCGCAGTCCTTAAATATCTCCCTCATTTCAAACATTGGTGGGAAACTTACTAAGAGCAAAGTTCCACAGAGGAGTCTAGAATATATGGGGTCGAGCCCACTTTGGATTTTTTTGTGGATGCGGTAAAGGAATAGTATTATCATGTTGGCAACTATGAGGACCAGTACATGAGATGGACCACACTGCGACAAGAGAGGGGAAAATTAGTTCTAGAGTTCACCAATACCTTCCATACCTTGTGCACCAATATAGGTATCAAATACTCTGAACAACATTTGGTTCTGAAATGTCGTGGGGCTCTACATAGATACATCCAAACTGAAATGGATTTTCTGGACATCTCATCACTCGGTGCTGCTTATTGATATGTTGTTAAAATTGAGAAGAAATTTAAGCACCAGAATAAATGGGAGTTCACACCTGCAAATCTGCAACAACCAAAGTATGAGAAAGATGGCCATAGCAGACAGTCTCTTGAAAACCAGTCCAAGCCACATGAAAAGAAGGGTCACGGGAAGACAAAGAAGGAAACCGGTAAATGGTGTGATTTCCACAAAAGCCCCTGGCACAACACTGATGAATGTCGCTCAAAACAGTCATTGGTGGTCGAGATCAAAGGAAAGGAGTCGAACCCTAATTCTAAATCTGATTCTAAAAATACTGGTAAAGGACAGATCATTGACGTAGACTCCATTGCTATTGTCGCAATCGCATCAATTCAACCAGAAGAACTAACAGATTCTGAAGAGCGTGAGCGCCTTTTTCATTCACAGATGTGGGTGAAGGGGACCCCTTTGCATTTTATTGTTGATAGAGGAAGCCAGAAGAACCTCATCTCAGCATAGGTCATCAAATAATTGAGACTGTCACAACACCAAACCCACAGCCATACAGCATTGGGTGGTTTCGCCAAGGTCGAGATGTTTGTGTCAGCCAGTAATGTCGATTTTCATATGGCATCCAACCCTTCAAGAATGAGTTATTATGTGATGTTTCCACACTAGATGTCTGTGATGTTCTCTTGGGCCAACCATATATGTGGAAGCACCATGTTGTTTATGAGTCTCGACCCCGCAGTGTCATTGTTTCTCTGGGAGATATTCTCTACAGAATACCAGAGGTAGTTCTAACTACTGTTCCACTTAAAAAGTGTCGCAAGGTAGTATCTCATACTGCAAAATTCAACTTCTTCACAATATGTTCAAAAGGGGAACAGAAGGACACTGCAACTACTACAACTTCGCCCCAACCACATTGTATCCAACAAAAGTAGGTCAACAAGGTTGCAGCAAAGCGCAAAGATTCCTTCTACACACTGTCCTCTCATGTAGCCCAAATTGTTGAACAGCCTCAACCTCAACAAGTTCATGACAAACTTCCACAAACTGAGCAGCTCGACATCTCCAGCAAGGCAAGCAGCTCACCAAGATGCAGATTCAGCAAACGCTTTTCCCTCTCCTCGGGGAACTCAACGCAATGGAGACCATTGCTTCCTAAGAAGGGAGGATTGATCCAGGTGGATATCAGTGGCCAACCACCTTTTCCGACTGGCTCAAAACAATTTTCTCGCATATTTGGCAATTTACTATTTTTAGCAGTTTTTAACTTCTTGGGCCATTTTGAGGGCCCAAATGAAGGTTTTTTGAAATTTAGGTTCTCAATAATAACTAAAGGCATGATTGAATCCCAAAAATGAATCTCCTCGACGATACCTTTCCAACGAGCTATCATACACCTAACACAGAGATCGTATGCAAAAGTTACGAACCCGGGAAGTTGATGTACGAACTTACTCAAACGGGGCCCACATGACTTTTGGCGCTTCATCTCCTAGGGTTAGGTTTTTGGATGTCTAGGGTTTTTGACATTCATGTTTATTGTAAAAAGGCCTTCATAGCCTCATTGTTATCATCTTCTTGCGAATGCGAGTAGTCGTCACATCTCTTCTCAGAGATAAGTTGCCACCATTCTAGCGAGTCTTTCACTCTGTATTTTTACAGTCTCTGTACATTTCTTTCATTACTAGAAATCCTGTATTATTGTATATTTGTGTTTATGGTTGCATCTTTGATACATTTATGTTATATTATTGAATATCTGTGATATCTCTGTGAATTTCTTTATTATATCTCCGATCTCATTTCGTGCCAAAAATCATACGGATCAGTGGTATCAGAGCAGGTTGTTCTTGATCGTATTTTCAATGCATGTCCCCGACGAGGTCCGAGTATATAAATTTCGGTCTCAATCTTGTCTCTCTTGAAGATAATTGCTCTCGCACACCCAAGAAACCCTCAATGGAAGAAGAAAATAAAAACGATGGAGCAGACGATACTATGAGTCTATTGCATGAGCAAGCTCTCACGCAACAGAGCAACAAAATGATGGAGAATTTTTCCCACATCCTTCAACGCCTGCCGATAGCAACAGGCGCATCTCCATCAAGCGGCCACTTTGGAAGCACCTCGTCTTTCAAGGTACAAGTTAATTTTGATATTCCTGTATTTGAAGGATAGATAGATGGAGAAGCCCTAGAAAAATGGTTAACTCTGCTAGAAGGTTATTTCTCTGTTCACAATTTTTTCGATAGAGAAAAGCTCACCTTCGCACTCCTTAAAGCTCTCCCTGATGTCAAACATTGGTGGGAAACTTACTGGGAGAAAAGTTCCACAGAGGAGTCTGGAATATATGGGGTCGATCCCACTTGGGTATTTTTTGTGGATGCGGTAAAGGAACAATATTATCCTGTTGGCAGCTATGAAGACCATTACATGAGATGGACCACACTGTGGCAAGATAGGGGCCAAGTAGTTCCAGAGTTCACCAATACCTTCCATACCTTACACACCAAGATAGGTATTAAAGACTCTGAACGACATTTAGTTCTGAAATACCGTGGGGCTCTACACAGATACATACAAACTGAAATGGATTTTCTAGACATCTCATCACTTGGTGTTGCTTATCAATATGTTGTTAAAATCGAGTAGAAATTTAAGCACCAGAATAAACGGGAGTTTGGGTCTGCAAATATGCAACAACCAAAGTATGACAAAGACGACCTTAGCAGACAGTCTCCCGAAAACCAGTCCAAGCCACATGAAAAGAAGGGTCATGGGAAGACAAAGAAGGACACCATAAAATGGTGTGATTTCCACAAAAGCCCCTGGCACAACACTGATGAATGTCGCTCAAAACAATCATTGGTGGTCAAGATCAAAGACAAGGATCCGAACCCTGATTTTGAATCTGATTCTGAAAATACTGGTAAAGGATAAATCATTGACGCAGACCCCACTTCTATTGTCACGACCGCAGTAATTCAACCAGAAGAACTAACAGATCCTGAAGAGGGGGAGCGCATTTTTCATTCATGGATGTGGATGAAGGGGACCCCACTGCATTTTATTGTTGATAGTGGAAGCTAGAATAACCTCATCTCAGAAGAGGTCGTCAAACAGTTGGGACTGTCGACAACACCACACCCACAGCCATATAGCATCGAGTGGCTTCGCCAAGGTCGAGATCTTTGTATCAGACAGCAATGTCGATTGTCATACGTCATTCAGCCCTTCAAGGATGAGGTATTATGTGATGTTGCCACACTAGATGTCTGTGATGTTCTCTTGGGACAACCATATATGTGGAAGCGCCATGTTGTTTATGAGTTTCGACCCCGCAATGTCATTGTTTCTCTGGGGGTCATCTCTACAGAATACCGGAGGTAGTTCTGACTATTATTCCACCTAAAAAGTTCTACAACATAGTATCTCATACTGCAAAATTCAGCTTCTTCACGATCTGTTCAAAAGGGGAACATAAGGACACTGCAACCACTACAGCTTCGCCCCAAGCATCTTCTATCCAACAGAAGCAGGTCGACAAGGTTGCAGAAAAGTGCAAAGATTCCTTTTACACACCGTTCTCTCATGTAGCCCAACTTGTTGAATAGCCTCAGCCTCAACAGGTTCGTGACAGACTTCCACATACTGAGCAATGCAACATCTCCAGCAAGGCAAGCATCTCACCAAGATGCAGATTCAGCAAACGCTTTTCCCTCTCCCCATGGAACTCAACGCAATGGAGACTATTGCTTCCTAAGGAGGGAGGATTGATCCAGGTGGATATCAGTGGCGACCCACCTTTTTTGACTGGCTCAAAACAGTTTTCTGGCAAATTTGGCAATTTACTATTTTTAGCAGTTTTTAACTTTCAGAGCCATTTTGAGGGCCCAAATGAAGGTTTTTCGTGATCGAGGTTCTCAATGATATTCTAGGTCATTATTGAGCCCCCAAAATGAATATCCTCGGTGATACCTTTCCAACGATCTATCATACGCCTAAAACGGAGATCTTATGCAAAAGTTACAACCCCGGGAAGTTGATGTACTAACTTACCCAAACGGGGCCCACACGACTTTTGGCACTTCATCTCCTAGGGTTAGGATTTTGGATGTCTAGGGTTTTTGGAATTCTTGTTTATTGTAAAAATGCCTTCAGAGCCTCATTGTAATCATCTTCTTGCGAATGAAAGTAGCCGTCACATCTCTTCTCAAAGATAAGCTGCCACCATTCTAGCGAGTCTTTCACTCTATGTTTTTACAGCCTTTGTACATTTCTTTCATTAATAGAAATCGTATATTACTGTATATCTGTGTTTATGGTTGCATCTCTAATACATTTATGTTATATTATTGAATATCTTTGATATCTCTGTGCATTTCTTTACTATATCTCCGATCTCATTTCATGTCGAAAATCATCTGGATCAGTGGTATCAGAGCAGGCTATTTTTTATAGTTTTTCCAATGCATGTCCCCAACGAGGTCCAAGTATACAAAGTTGGGTCTCAAGCTTGTCTCTATTGAAGACAATCACTTTCACACACTCAAGAAACACTCAATGGCAGAAGAAAACAAAAGCGACGGAGCAGACGATCCTATCAGATTGTTGCTTGAGTAAGCTCTCACATGACAGAGGGACGACCTGATGGAGAATTTTTTCCACATCCTTCAATGCCTGCTGATAGAAACAGGTGCATCTTCATCAAGCGACCACTTTGGAAGCACCTTGCCTTTAAAGGTACAATTTAATTTTGATATTCCTGTATTTGAAGGATAGATAGATGCAGAAGCCCTAGAAAAATGGTTAACTCTGCTAGAAGGTCATTTCTTTGTTCACAGTTTTTCCGACAGAAAAAAGATAACCTTCACACTCCTTAAAGCTCTCTGTCATGTCAAACATTGGTGGGAAACTTACTGGGAAAAAAGTTCCACAAAAGATTCTAGAATATATGAGGCCTAGCCCACTTGGGATTTTTTTGTGGATGCGGTAAAGGAATAGTACTATCCTGTTGGCAACTATGAGGACCAGTACATGAGATGGACTACACTGCGGAAAGAGAGGGGCCAAGCAGTTTCAGAGTTCACCAATACCTTCCATACCTAGCGCACCAAGCTAGGTATCAAAGACTCCAAATGACATTTGGTTCTGAAATACTGTGGGGCTCTACACAGATACATCCAAACTGAAATGGATTTTCTAGACATCTCATCACTCGGTGCTACTTATCAATATGTTGTTAAAATCGAGAAGAAATTTAAGCACCAGAATAAATGGGAGTTCGGGTCTATAAATATGCAACAACCAAAGTATGATAAAGACGGCCATAGCAGACAATCTCCCAAAAACCAGTCCAAGCCACATGAAAAGAAGGGTTACGGGAAGACAAAGAAGGACACTAGAAAATGGTGTGATTTCTCCAAAAGCACCTGGCACAACACTGATGAATGTCACTCAAAAAAATCATTGGTGGCCGAGATAAAAGACAAGGATCTGAAACCTGATTCTAAATCTGATTCTGAAAATATTGGTAAAGGACAGATCATTGACGCACACCCCACTGCTATTGTCGCGACCGTAGCAATTCAACCAGAAGAACTAACAGATCCTGAAGAGGGGGAGCGCCTTTTTCTTATCCAGGTGGATCATCTCAAAATTCAATAGAGTTAAAGTATTTGAATGGCAATGTAAATCTTACAAAGTGGAATAGCTCGTCAGCATCTTTCCGGTGACGTTCGTTTCAAGAAAAACGGCCTCCAGGTGACAAAGATATGAGCAAGGGAAGTTTCGTCAAAAATGGTTATAAATGGGTTAAAATGGTCAAAAATATGGTTAGAAATGGTTTGGAAAAAAAGGGGTGGTCAAGGGCCTAGCCCTTGACCTTGCCAACACTGAGGCACCCCCTTGGTATTTAAATGGATATCAAAAACCAAATGGAAAAACCCAAAGTATAATGTCATAAAACCAAATGTTATACCAAAACATAAACCATATGATAAAACCCAAAAACGCGCCACATTATTTATACCATATGTCAAAGCGCATGCATATATTTCATATATATATGTGTGACACCATATATACTACACCAAAAATCGCACGCCAAAAACCATAATATATAAACCATATGATATAACAAACATATAACAAATCGCGCCAAGGAGGGGAAGCCCACAGGTTTGACCACGGGACTTCCGCCCCCATAACTACCAAAGCTACCAATACGCCACCGCCATGGGACGTGGCAAGTAATGGTGCGAATAACTTAAAAGTTGTTGACATTTGGGAGATTTTGGAGGGTGCATGGCCCATATCTCACGCCCCCCAAAAACCATTATTTTTTATTATTTAAATGGAGCATGGGCATGAATCCCGAGGAGGGAGAATGAGTTTTGATGCAAGCAGAGACAAGAACGCAAATCCAGGTGATGCTGCACAGTGACCAAAGTGAATTTGTATGCAGACCAAGGTTGTATTTGCACGTAATTCAAGGTGATACAGAATTGGCACGCATCCTGAGGCCATACGGACTGTACAATCAGGGGCAGATTGGGAATAGTGCCAAAAAGGGCATTCGGAGTCCAGTTTCTGAAATATATCGAGTTTATACTCAAAAGTCTCGATTTTTCGGAAGGATTCCAGATCCGGCTTCAATTTTTGCATTCAAACATCCAAACAAAAAAGTGCTCACAGAACCTTCTGGATACACAGAAAGGTATCCATGTTTATACTTAAAAGTCTCATAATTTCATCTTGCATCTCTTGTTGAAGTCTGTTACTGTATATGACAGACAGAAATCAGAAGTCACTTTGTAAGCATTTGAATACTTAATCTATCGACCTTCCCATTTGGAAAGTGGCCCGGAGAGGTAGCCAGGAAGTCTGGTGAACTCCGTTACCAATTCTTGTTCATAGATAGTATGCTTACATGTTTATATGCTTGATGAATGTTCTTTAATTTTGCATTCATAAAGATGGTTAACAATAAAAAAATTCACATGCACGTAATGGTTAAAGATCAAGTAAAAATTTCAAATCATTTTCATTCACAGATGTGGGTGAAGGGGACCCCACTGCATTTTATTGTTGATAGCGGAAGCCAAAAGAACCTCATCTCAGCAGAGGTCGTCAAACAGTTGGGACTATCGACAACACCACACCCGCATATAGCATCGGGTGGCTTCACCAAGGTCGAGATCTTTGTTTCAGTCAGCAATGTCGATTTTCATATGATATCCAACCCTTCAAGGATGAGGTATTATGCGATGTTGCCACACTAGATGTATTTGATGTTCTCTGGGGCTAACCATATATGTGGAAGCGCCATGTTGTTTATGAGTCTCGACCCCGCACTATCATTGTTTCTCTGGGGGGTCATCTCTACAGAATACCAGATGTAGTTCTGACCACTGTTCCACCTAAAAATTGCCGCAAGGTAGTATCTCATACTGCAAAATTCAGCTTCTTCACAATCTGTTCAAAAGGGGAACAGAAGGACACTGCAACCACTACAACTTTG
>ML803026.1:123076-141831 GCA_009831015.1 Picea engelmannii
GGAGCAGACAATCCTATCAGTCTGTTGCTTGAGCAAGCTCTCACGCGATAGAGGGACGAAATGATGGAGAATTTTTCCCACATCCTTCAACGCATGTTGATAGCAACAGGCACATCTTCATCAAGCAGCCACTTTGGAAGCACCTCGCCTTTCAAGGTACAAGTTAATTTTGATATTCCTGTATTTGAAGGACAGATAGATGCAGAAGCCCTAGAAAAATGGTTAACTCTGCTAGAAGGTTATTTCTTTGTTCACAATTTTTCTAACATAGAAAAGATCACCTTCGCACTCCTTAAAGATCTCCCTCGTGTCAAACATTGGTGGAAAACTTACTGGGAGCAAAGTTCCACAGAGGAGTCTGGAATATATGGGGTCGAGCCCATTTGGGATTTTTCTGTGGATGCGGTAAAGGAAAAGTATTATCTTGTTGGAAACTATGAGGACCGGTACATGAGATGGACCACATTGCAGCAAGAGAGGGGCCAAGAAGTTTTGGAGTTCACCAATACCTTCCATACTCTGCGCACCAAACTAGGTATCAAAGACTCTGAATGACATTTGGTTCTGAAATACTGTGGGGCTCTACACAGATACGTCCAAACTAAAATGGATTTTCTCGACATCTCATCACTCGGTGCTACTTATCGATATGCTATTAAAATGGAGCAGAAATTTAAGTAGCAGAATAAAAGGGAGTTCGGGTATGCAAATCTGCAACAACCAAAGTATGACAAAGACGACCATAGCAGATAGTCTCCCGAAAACCAGTGTAGGCCACATGAAAAGAAGGGTCATGGGAAGACAAAGAAGGACACCGGAAAATGGTGCGATTTCCACAGAATCCCCTGGCACAACATTAATGAATGTAGCTCAAAACAGTCATAGGTGGCCGAGATCAAAGGCAAGGAGATGAACCCTTATTCAGAATCTGATTCTGAAAATACTGGTAAAGGATAGATCATTGACGCAGACCCCACTGCTATTGTCGCGACCGCAACAATTCAACCAAAAGAACTAACAAATCCTAAAGAGGGGGAGCACTTTTTTCATTCATAGATATGGGTGAAGGGGACCTCGCTGCATTTTATTGTTGATAGCGGAAGCCAGAAGAACCTCATCTCAGCATAGGTCGTCAAACAGTTGGGACTGGCGACAACACCACACCAACAGCCATATAGCATCGGGTGGCTTCGCCAAGGTCAAGATCTTCATGTCAGCCAGCAATGTTGATTGTCATATGGCATCCATCCCTTCAAGGATGAGGTATTATGTGATGTTTCCACACTAGATGTCTGTGATGTTCTCTTGGGCCAACCATATATGTGGAAGCACCATGTTGTTTATGAGTCTCGACCCTGTAGTGTCATTGTATCTTTGGGGGGTCATCTCTACAGAATACCAAAGGCAGTTCTTACTACTATTCCACCTAAAAAGTGTCGCAAGGTAGTATCTCATACTGCAAAATTCAGCTTCTTCACAATCTGTTCAAAAGGGGAACAGAAGGACACTGCAACCACTACATCTTCGCCCCAAGCACCTTCTATCCAACAGAAGCAAGTCGACAAGGTTGCAGCAAATCACAAAGATTCCTTCTACACACCTTCCTCTCATCCATTCTGACTTGTTGAGCAGCCTCAACCTCAACAGGTTCGTGACAGACTTCCACAAATTGAGCAGCGCGACGTCTCCGGCAAGGCAAGCAACTCACCAAGATACAGATTCAACAAACTATTTTTCCTCTCCCCAGGGAACTCAACACAATTGATACCATTGATTCCTAAGGAGGGAGGATTGATCCAGGTGGATATCGGTGGCCACCCACCTTTTCCGACTGGCTCAAAACAGTTTTTTGGCAAATTTGGCAAATTACTATTTTTAGCAGTTTTTAACTTCTAGGGCCATTTTGAGGGCCCAAATGAAGGTTTTTCTAGATCAAGGTTCTCAGTGATAATTGAAAGAATTATTGAGCCCAAAAAATGAATCTCATCAACGATACCTTTCCAACGAGCTATCATACGCCTAAAACGAAGATCGTATGCAAAAGTTACGACCCCGGGAAGTTGATGTACTAACTTACCCAAACGGGGCCCACATGACTTTTGGCGCTTCATCTCCTAGGGTTAGGTTTTTGGATTTATAGGGTTTTTGGTATTCCTGTTTATTGTAAAAAGGCCTTCAGAGCCTCATTGTAATCATCTTCTTGCGAATGCAAGTAGCCGTCACATCTCTTCTCAGAGATAAGTTGCCACAATTCAAGCGAATCTTTCACTCTGTATTTTTACAGTCTCTGTACATTTCTTTCAATGATAGAAATTGTGTATTACTATATATTTGTGTTTATGGTTGCATCTCTGATACATTTCTATTATATTATTGAATATCTGTGATATCTCTATGCATTTCTTTATTATATCTTCGATCTCATTTCGTGCCAAAAATCATCCGGATCAATGCCTTAATGCCTTCCTTCCAGCGGATCTCTTCCCATCGACTCTGACACATATTTCTCTGGGAGAGGGATCTAGAGTTATGGTTGGTTCCTTGGGGTTCGCAGTCATTAGCAGCAGGTTCCCTTGCTATTTAGAGAGGGAATAAATCAATGCCCCCTACTCGATAGATTCTACCAGGTGTTCGACGCCAACTCATTTATTCACACTTGTTAGATTGTACCATGGTACCTTCACTCCCATTATCATCATCGGTGGTTTGTCTTGCATTTTTTAATGGTATACATCAATGACTGGTAATCAAATGATGTCTCACTTTGTTCGACTTCAACACATCTATTCACATAGTGTAGACTTGTACCACAACAAATCGTTGTGAAGACTTCAGGTGAAGTGCGAGCACCACATATTTTGTGCTCCTTCCTGAATCATATGGTGTCACCTCACAGACATTGTTACTTGTAGAGGATCATCATGTTCATTCTCTTGGTTTCATATATCCTATATTCTTGATCTGGAGACATAGTTCCATTGTGTATCTATCTATGGCTATGATCTACTTTGACATGGATCCACTGTATATTAATCATGGCCATGTTTTCTACTTCATATTTATCACATGGATCCACTGTGTATTATTCATGGCCATGGACATTAGTCATACTTTCATATGTACCATGGATCCACAGTGTACTCGCTTTGGCGGCCATGCTTATATCACTCATGAGCATGGGTATGCCTGACTTGGGAAACAAAACTCTTGTTTTATATTTGCTAATGGTTATTTTTCTTGAATTAGTTGTTCTATAACCTTCAAGGGTACTTCAATGCATCCTTGCCTATTAGAGTTTATAATGTTTTTTGGCCATCATTATTCCCTTCTGACCTTGCACATTAGGGGGAATTTGTAATAGCACAAAATGCCACACATATGCATTTGTGCCATGGCCTAACCCTTTCCCAAAGCTTGCTAGACATTTTCCTAAGTTGCCTCTCCAAAATCATTTAAAAAACATTCCTTATGAGTATATCTATGGGTTCCCTAGTGCAACACGCGGACATCTATGACTCTCCAGCTTGCAACACACGGATGCCCTCAAAAATCATAAAAAATAAAATAATTTTATGTTTTCAGGCGGGTTTTTTGGTTGGGCTCATTCCCTGACGTCCCCATGCCCATACAAAATGGAATACAACTACCTTTCAAGGATTAGGAGAGGTAAAGTCCTTGGGTGCAAGATTATGCTTCCAACATCTAGCAAGCATCCCTTTCCTATAATCCTTTGAGAAACACCCCCTTATTTTTGGAAAATCCTTTTCCAGCATCTCTTTCTTATCTATATGGATATTGGGTGCATATTTATCCCTATTTGGGCCATCCAAGGAAGAGTATAGTGGTTTAGTTGATGCTTGAGGGATTCTTGGAGGAACCCGACAATTGGCTTTGAGGTTGTGCTAAAGGCGAGGCAAATTTGTAACTTACATTTCTTGTTTGGTGTTAATAGAAGAGTTTGTTTTCCCTCATGTCATGCGTTCATTGTATGTTTTTGCTTATAAAGTTTACTTTGAATATGATATATGACATGTGTACCCTTTTATCATGTAACTACCTTCGTAACAACTCTCGTTTTGTATCCATTTTGCAGGTTGTTTCCAGCAAAGGATCTGGAGCATGTCAAGTGCAAGGAGTGGGATCAACATCAAATGGGATACTTAAGGTGCACCCTTTATCCCTCTTACTTGTAAAGTAGTTATTCTTTCAGTCTTGTGTGCTTTCCTTGGAGGGAATATTTATATCTTCTCTATACAGTCTTGATTTGTTGTGATTTCGACCCAAAATCATGGGGGAAATATCTCATCAACAATTGTGTAAATCGGAGGAGGAATCGGCCTCCCATATGTTCATCCAATGCCAATTTGCCCATCAAGTTTGGGGATCAGTCTTCTCTTCGTTTAAAGTTAATTCCCATCCACTTGGTAGCAGTTTGGAAGAATGGTTTTTTGGATGGATGAAGCTCCAGCTGGAAAACGAGTTTGGTTTTGTTCATGGGATTTATGTTTATTTTATATGGTGGGATGGAAACATGTCCATTTTCCAGGATAAAGTTATTCATGTGGAGATAGTTGTTGGGATTATCTTAAAAATGTCCACCAATTTTAGAAACAGACATAAAAAAAATTCAAAGGTCGGGTCCCATTTATGCCAGAGATGAAGGAAGGAATCATGTGGGGCTTCTTTGACGGGGTGAACAAAGGCTATCCTCCCCTTTGTAGGGTTGGATTCCTCCTCTTTATATTCAAATATCATTATTTTAAGGTGTGTTATGCACCAAGAAGAGGGACGAATATGAAGGCAAAAAATTTTGCAATGTGAACTCTAATGTTTTTCTCTAATATGATGAGCTTGAGGAAAGTGCAAGTGTTAGGTGATTCCAAGGTTGCAATAGATTGAGCAAATAATAAGGTTCAAATTAAGGTGGTGAATTTGCATACCCTTCTTAATCATATATGTTCCAACATTTGTCGAGTTTGAATAGTCCTCTTTCACTTACATTTTCAGAGAGCTCAACTCAACGATCGACAGTTTATCAAAGGACGTTTTAGAGCTAGATTTGGGCTCTTTGTTATGTACCAAATACTTAAGATATCAAAATAAACCAGAAGTACACACCATGTACAACAATGTGACCATGGATCACAACTCCAATATAGATAAGAGAGATGAGTTACATAATAAATCCTTAAATAATAGAGAAACTCCTCCAAATATCCAATTTCATTCATACCTCACAATCCACATCCTCAACAATGAATACATGATCTCTATATATACATATTCACACCTACACATGAGGCCCATTTACTATTAGGTTGCACCTATTACATATATTTTTACACATTACATATACATTTAGCCCCATATATGCCTCCCCTTGCGTTCATATCATATACATTTAGCCTTATATATGCCCCACTTGGGTCATAACATAGTACCCTCCTTCAAAAAGCTTTGTCCTCAAAGATTTGCAATTAAAGGCTTCACATGTGATGAAACCAAGTAATATGATTTTATTATGTTCCTGCTTTCTTCATTCCATTAAATATGATCTGTAACACACCCACGATGGGGTAGTAAAATAAAATAAAAAAATTGTCCTCCTTACAGGAACAAATCCTCTTTCTCTCTACGGGTTCTTATTTGGAAATTTTGGGACTCACTCGAGCCTCCAGTCAAGATTCTTTGATTCTAAATCAAACGAGACTTTGAGACCATGATAGTCTCACCTCTAAATCTGACACGAGCCCTTTCGACCTCTGGTGCAGCTCTTATGATACCCATGACCTTCTCCTTCGCGCTTCAGCGAAGTCTCGGAGTTGGCGTTATCCCCTTTTCTCTTGGCCTCTCCTAAGATGTGACCTTGTCAATGACAATGCGATTGCAGGCACATCCACGAGCGGTTTGGAGTCAAACTACTTTTGGGCCCGCAATCCTCCTCAAGTCTCCACATGTCCTCCTGATGAAACCATGGTTTGGATTGCGACCTGCCCTCAATATTTTAAACTTCGTGCAACTCTTGTCCCCACAATACTACGGGATCATCGATCTCGCAATCTTGACAATACTGTCTGAATCGATAGTTCAGATCTATGCCTCTCAAATCTATAGACTAGATCTGTCCCTCCTAGATCAACGATTGTGATCTCTTCGCAATTCCGGACTTTGGGGTTTTGAAATCAAAAACCCTGCTTCTTTCATACTTCAACCTTTCGGAGCTGATGATGTGCAGATACTTGTCCTACTTGATCAACAGTCTTACTTCCACTTTAGGTGTTTTACCATTCAACCCAAATCAACAGTCCTCCAAACCTCTTCTCGATCGACGGTTGAGATCTCCTTCGGGTTTCGGAATTCTGAGATCTCAAATCTCAAAACTTTTCCCCAATGACTTTTATCCAAAGGCTACAAACCTTTGACATATTTCCTCTTGATCTCACAATTGAGGATTACTTCAGATCTTCACCCGGAGCTCACAGATTTGCGCCATGTGTCCTCTGAATCTAATGGTTATGAATCACTTTGGGACTTTACCCGGAGTTCATGGATTCACGCCACATCTCCCTTAAATCTGTCGGTCCAAGTTCATTCAGGCCTTCGGGGTTCGGAAATATCAGTTCTCAAACTGAAACCCCACTACAATCTTCCTGGAGCTCTCGATCTATTGACAAGTGTCCCCTTTCCAATCGATGGCTCGTGGCTCTTCGGGCTTCAGGGGTTTCAACACTTATACCTTTGCCTTCCTTTGGATATCCCGACCTGTCGACACGTGTCCTCTTGGATCCAACAGTCTAGATTTTCTTCGACCCTTCAGCTCTCTACACTTTGGGTATATCAAGTTTCAAACTTTCCTCCTCCTGGACTCATGGTATCTGACGGCTCAGATCCACTCTAGCGATTTGACACTTGAAGTTTACACCGAACAATCTGACAGCTCAGATCTCTTCCGACGATCAAATGACTGAGATTCTACTTCGGGTTTCCGGCTCTTCGGGCTTCGGAAACTTCAAGACTCAAACCTTGACAGGTTCTCTCTCCTGTGCGTGTGAACGTTAAGACTCGTGAACCTTCCTCAGATACGACGGTTGTCCATCCTTTTCACTGTGATCCAACGACCATTGTCGCTCCTTCTTTTGAGATTTTGATTTCTCCTTCTTGGAAAATTTATTGGTCTTCAAAGGTTTCAAACCTTTGCTCCTCCTACAAGTCCTACTCTTGGATCTTGTCAACACTTATGATAAGTGTTATCCCTTATGAGCTTACGAACTTGAAACAAGTTCCCCTCTTGGAACTCTTCTGCGCTTCTGAGAAGCACTTATCTCTTCTGAGCTTGGTTCTTAGGGGATATCGAGTTCCCACATAATCCTTGCTTTAATATACTCACGTCAGATCGATGGTCCACGACCTTCCTTGATCCAATGGTCCAGATCACATCGCAACTTTGGGTTTCAAAAGTTTAGTCGCACCAACGTGCAATTCTCTCGATATGCGGACTCCGATCTCGCTAATCCAATGGTCAAGGAGGGTCCCAATAGATCCTTAGATCTACGGTCCAAATTTCATTGCTACTTTGGGTTTCGGGGCGTTTGGTCACACCAACGTGCGATTCTCCCATCGCGTGAACTTCGAGCTCACAGATCCTATGGTCAAGGTGGGTTCCAATAGATCCTTAGATCTACGGTCCAGATCGCATCGCAACTTCGGGTTTTAGATTTCATAGAATATGTCCCCTTCACGATGATTACCAACATTCATCGAACTTGTGAAGACTAAAGGAATCGAGACATTAACTTCAAATCAAACGGTCGTGACAGACCTTAGATTCTCCCTAACGGATCTCATTTGTTCATCTTCCAATCGAAAGGATATTCCCTTCTGATACTTAAATCTTGTTATCCTTCCTTAGCTTCATCAGTTATGAAGGACCTAAGAGTGTTACGCTCTTTCTACTAGACTTAACACTTAGAAGAATTTAAGCGTACCACTTACGCTCATTCATCAAGTCTGGAACTTAAGTGGTTCTAAGTTTCTTCTTGCCTCGCAGAGAGCCTGTGCATATATGCACTACCTCTCCTGAGCATAACAAACTCCTTCCTTCAAGGGACTCAAAACGACTAGGAGGTTCGACATGCGTTCATGAAATTATGTCCAAGGTCGACGGGCATACAGTTCGTGACTCTAGCTTAAGCCACCATAGGACATAAGCATTTACGAGTATAAAACATGTCCTATCCATATGATTTCCTACTTGCCTAATTTCACATTCAAACAGATAAAAAGGAATAAAATACAGTATAAATCGTTAAGCAAACACAACCATCCCTGCAACATTCATAGGATATCCACATTTAACTCACAGTTCCACTTAAATACACAAGATATGTGATTACTTATCTATTACAGGTGGTAGATGACTAATTGGTTGTGGGTGTTCGTCCTTCCACCCTACCATAGGCTCAGAGGCACTCATTCTTATCACCCTGGCCACCCCCGTGCCAAGCCATGATATCACCAAGGAATTCTCGCATTTCTCAAGGATTCTTTCTCTGTTCAGCTTCTGTTCGGGTTTTGTTCTCTGCAACTTTTAGATATTTCTCTCTGTTATGGCCTCGGCAAGGTTTATCAAATACTCACTCAGCATCAAGCTTGTGACCTTCTATTCATTATCCCCTGGAGAGCTATGTGCATCTCCCTTACGAGCTTGTGCTCTTGTCTCATGTCTCCTCTATGGTTTTCCATGTGTATCTACCTTACCTTCCTTGTTTTGGAAGGTTCTCGACCCATCATGTTCCTTCTGCCAGAAGGAAGCTCGGGTCTGTAGGTCTCTCTGGTACTTCGGACTGACATTCTGCAACTAGACCATGCTCTCATTCATGGGGGTGGTTGATAATTTAACCATTGGTCCTTTCTTCATTAACTGATTTCTCTCCTTGGGATCTGAAGGAGGTTTATCGTCCTCATCAAGGGAAATTTGGGGTTATTTGATATAATGAACCCTCTCGTATAGTTTTCACATTCTTCCTCTAGTGATATCATGGCTAGTACTTTCAAGGCTTCACCCTCGAAGTCAGTTATTGACAACTCAAACAATAATACATTTACATTGTCCACATGCCTTAGCATGGTAATTCCTATTTTATGATTAATTACAAACTGGGGGAAACAAGGATATTACAATTCCCTCCCCCTTAAAGGAACACCATCCTCGGTGTTCTTCCTCAAAAACACCTGTCATGCCTTTCGCATTCAACTATTTCAGAAATCTTGATATTTCTCTCTCGATTAGGTCCTTTTTCAGACCCTTAATATTTGTCACATGCTTTCAGTAATTGTTGGACAATCAAGCACGTTAATCATAGTCTTGTGAGAAAACATTGCATAAAAATTTCTAAGAAATTTTTCATAATCTTAGCACAATAATTATCTGCGCAGTTTGTGGATTTGTATCCACATGGTTGTTTTGTTATCTAGGATCATTGTTTTTCCTTCACATGCCCGTTGGGTGCATGATCATAATCAATGGTTTACAATAACTATCAAGGTTTCATCTTCCTTCCGGTCACTCACCCTCGAGGCCCAGGCTCAAGCATCCCCTTCACTGCTATATAGTCCCTCGAGTGATCCATCTTGCCCTGCCAAGGTTTTGTCGCAATAAAATAATGCTGGAGACTCTATCGACTCTTACAGTCGAGGTGTCTCTCTGGATTATGTTACCTCAACACAATATATTCTAGGTGATCATGGCTTACCACAGGGTTCTCATGTCTCAGCAGTAGCCATGTTTCATGCTTTTACAGCTTGACAGCCTTCCGGCTCAGCTAAAGTTAGGGAGGAAAGTTACTCTCCTTCTCTCGACTCAATCATAGATAGGGACGAAGGTTACTCTCCTTCTCCCGAGTCAGTATTTATTTCATGTGATCGGATTATAATTTTTCTCACCTGTATCACAGACATATAAAAATTCACGAGACATCATCACAAATTTTAAATTCAAAATTTTCTTGTAAATCTATGACCCACATATATCCAAATTCCACATTTTGTTTCCATATTTGTTTTACACATGAAACAGATTCATAATTATGGGACTTTCCTTCCCATAGCGGTTTGGCTTAGCAGGCAATTGGCCTCCCTTATGGCTTACAATGCTCCCATAGTCAAGACTCCTTTGCTTCCTGCACTTTCAACTTCAATCAACCAAACAAATTGTTAGTTTCCATGCATATACATTTTATTGCACCTTTATAATGTCATCACAAACAATTTCATAATTGTGCATACTAAAAATCAAATTCACTTTTTCAAAAATGAAATACCATTCCTTGCAGTTTGGCTCAGTAGGTGGTTGGTCTTCCTTATGGGCTTACAATACTGCAATATCCAAGACCCATTTTCTCCTGCAATTTCAAAATTCCTCAACCAAACAAATTGTTAGTTTCTCATGCATCCATGTATATATATCTATATTCAAAACCATGCATACTAACAGTTCATCTCGTCTTTATAAACATGAAAGGGAATCCCACTCCTTTCCTATGCCTAATTTCAACATACCAAACCTTTCGAAACATAATTCAACATTTTAAAGAATTTAACAAATGTGTCAGTATTCACAGCAACATTCATACCCAATGCACTCCTGCATTGATTTCAAGTTTGTCACACTTTATGATAGGTTCTTGGCCATGGTGTGTTGGAATTTAACCAACCTCTTCACCACATGGCTTATTCATTTTCATTCACTCTTACAATGGGACCATGCTTCCTGCTATAGGTCGATCACGATCCCAAATCAGTACACATGAAACTCAAAAGTTTCACATGAATGCCTTTAAGCATTCTTCCTTCATTAATAACCAGGGTGCCAACACTTATGGCCACCCAATTTGTTTTCCTTCCACGCTTACATAATGTAAGTAAAACATTGGAAGTTCATCCTTCCTTACTGAAAATTCCATTGTCTATCCTTTATGCAAACATGCATTTCCTTGAAGCAATTCCATGCAACGTGCTATCTATGAGCACTTTTGTTTCCAATTGTTCCTTGATTGGTCCATGTATTCATGTCATATCAGTTCATGAATTCTTCTGAGGATTACAATCAGTCTTTACTACCAGAGGTTCATGCCTCCATCATTCAGGTTCTCCTTCCTAAATCATACCCTACTTGGGTATCCAAGGCATACAATTGTCTTTCAACGTTTCATACATAACATTAAGACCGTAAAACATTTCAGAAGGGATTCTTACCCAATCCCTTCATACCTTGTGCCACATGGGCATGAACATTTTTATATCGATTATGGCTGCTAGCACCCCCCTCTGATATTACCCCATCAGTGGTGCTCCATGGGGACTTTTAAAGTCCCTTCAACAATCTTTCAACAAGAACCTTCTCATAGACATCCTCTAATTGAGGTTGTTCGTTATTGGCAACTGTCTTTCTCAACAGTTCCAAACTTATTTCTTTCTACACATGACATACATCATAAGCACATTAGTCGTCATGTAAATTAAAATGCAATTACCATAGCATTTAAATTAATAAAGTATTTCCAGACATGTACTAGCATATTTGTATGCACTTCATCACATTATCCTTAATGTTTTCATGAGTGCAACACAACAGTTCTCAATCGTTTTTACAGTAATTCAACCATCATCACTATGGTGTCAAAACATTTACTTTCATCAGCGTACTAGCTTTCTCATCCCAGAGAAAAACATAATACACAGCAAGAAAAGAATTGAGGGCTCTCCCCTTCTTTAAATTCTTTCTACATCGCCTGGGACTTTTCAGTCCAACTGAGTTATTTCTAAGGCCTCGTTGTCTTTTCTCTACATTTTCAATTTTACTCCTTGTTGGGATCTTCCTGCTCCTTTCCTTGAGCCACCTTGGTTAGGCCTCACCCTAACCCTTTTTGGAATACAGCAGCATGCTTTAATAGCAAACTTTTTGTTCACAATGGATCATGAACATGTGCATCCAACACATTACCATTCAATTATCGGAATGGTCAATATTCATTTATTAGTCTTCTACTCATTACATGGTGTTTTTCAAAATGTAATCCAGTATTCTGGTATATATATATGTATTCATATAAACTTGTGGCTTACTACTTAATTCTCAGCAGTCATTAAGGTTGTGACTTTGTTTTCCTGACAGAGTCTTCACACAATTCCTCCACAGGGAATTCCTTCAGCATGCAACTTCCTTATTTCATATCCATCACTATCGATGCTAGACTCAACCTTGAGTTAGCTTTTATCTGTTTACCAAATATTCCTTAAGGAATATAAACATGCATCTTTGTCATGTACCTAATTACGTATCCATACGTATTCTGGTTTTGTTAACTTACATCCATGATGTATTTAACTATATTCATAATCCTAAGTCTACATGTAGCTGTCATAGGTTATTTCACAGCCCACATGCATCTTTACTTTTAAGATCAGTCAACTCAGGATTGTTCACAATCCTTCTCATGTGATTCCCAAAGGCATAATCATTTTCCTCTTATTATGACAACATAGCATATTTGCTCATTTACCCTTCTATCTAATCATATTAGTATTCTCTGAGGAAAGGGAATACATTCCCCTCAAGCTATTACTTGGAACATAACTTTCATGACTCTTCAGAATGAAGTCAGCCATGCATCCATATTATTAGTTTAATCTAGACAAGAGCAATTATTACTTTATATTTCCCTCATTAGGGCAACCATATGGTGCCACTTCCTACAACTATACTCTTCCATCATACACATGCATCACTTGCACGTTTAATATCATGCATACCTAACCGGTGTCAATATATGGCCTCATATTAAGAAGCTTCACAATGCATTAAACCCATTCACTCAAGCATAATTAAACATAGCTAAGTATTCATCATGTTATCTTATTGCTTACACCTTTTCCATGTCATTCACACACATGGACATATCAGGCTTCTATATCCTTTTTCCAAGGATCTTCCAAGCATCCTTATGATCATGTATGCACATTCGTGTATATGTAGGTGTATCTATTGCACCCATTTTACCTAATGCATTCACTTGATAGTTTAATTTCATCATTAGTTTCCTTTAGTTTGAGATTTCAGTCACTTACAGGACTAATCTCACAGTCATGTCTCATATTGATGTTGCCTTCTCTCATGGCTATAACCAACCAAGGTCACTTTCCTCTTTATGTGACAACGTCTTAGCAAGAAAACCTCCTTGCCTCGACGTCCATAGGGTCTTACCCATCTCACTTTTCTCTGGTCATGAGGAGTTATATAATCTGATTTTAATATAAAGAAGTAACTATAATTTCCAAGGATTCTACCTGATCCTATCAAATTCCTTTAAGTCCACAAAGGTATTAACCATTATACAATCCACCATCATCAATGCCTAAAGTTCCAACTGCCCATGCTTAGAAGCAGTGTTATGAAGACCAGGTCATTCATCCTTCGGGATTCAGCTGCCCTTGACAAAACCCTGCCACCTTTAGCTATCTACATTCAAGTCTTATTATAAATGTTAATTAGCATATCCCTACTCTGGTAAGAGTAGTCATCACTTTGACAAGGACTAAATAAATTATTCTGTTGAAATTCAACAAGAATTCCCAAATTCAGAGGTTCAATCTGTAGTCCTTCTCCTCAAGGAGTAAATGCATATAACAATATCTCCTTACGCAACTCGTACATGAGCCCAAGCAGGCCAAGTGTTGTAACCATGCTCTGATACCAATTTGTAACACACCCACGATGGGGCAATAAAATAAAATAAAATAAATCGTCCTCCTTACAGGAACAAATCCTCTTTCTCTCTACGGGTTCTTATTTGGAAATTCTAAGACTCAGCCCGAGCCTCCGGTCAATATTCTTCGATTCTAAATCAAATGAGACATTGATACCATGATAGTCTCACCTCTAAATCCGACACAGGCCCTTCCAGCCTCTGGTGCAGGTCTTATGATACCAGTGACCTTCTCCTTCACGCTTCAACGAAGTCTCAGAGTTGGTGTTAGCCCCTTTTCTCTTGGCCTCTCCTCAAATGTGACCTTGGTGATGACCACACGATTGCGGGCGCGGCCACAAGCGATTTGGAGTTAAACTACTTTTGGGCCCGCAATCCTCCTCAAGTCTCCACATGTCCTCCTGACGAAACCATGGTTTGGATTGCAACCCGCCCTCAATATTTTAAACTCTGTGAGACTCATGTCCTCACAATGCTACGGGATTGTCGATCTCGCGATCTTGACGATATTGTCTTAATCGACAGTTCAGATCTGCACCTCTCAAATCTACGGACCATATCTATCCCTCCTAGATCAACGACTGTGATCTCTTCGCAATTCTGGACTTTGAGGTTTTGAAATCTCAAACCCTGCTTCTTCTGTACTTCAACTTTCCGGAGTTGACGATTTGTAGACACCTGTCCTACTTGATCAACGGTCTTGCTTCCACTATGGTTATTTGACCATTCAACCCAAATCAACGGTCCTCCAACCCTCTTCTCGATCGACGGTCGAGATCTCCCTCAGGTTTCAAACTTCTAAGATCCTAAATCTCAAACCTTTTCCCCAATGACTTTTATTCGAAGGCTACAATCCTTTGACACATTTCTTCCTGATCTGAGGATCGAGGATTACTTTAGGTCTTCACCCAAAGCTCACAAATTTAGGCCATGTTTCCTCTGAATCAAACGGCTATGAATCACTTTGGGACTTTACACGAAGTTCATGGATTCACGCCACGTCTCCCTTAGATCTATCGATCTAGGTTCACTTCGGGTCTTCGGGGTTTGGCAATCTCAGTTCTCAAACTGAAACCCCACTACAATCTTCTCGGAGCTCTCGATCTGTTAACAAGTGTCCCCTTGCCAATCGACGGCTCACGACTCTTCGGCTCTTTGGGCTTTGGGTGTTTCAACACTTCGACCTTCGCCTTCCTCTAGATCTCTCGATCTATCAACATGTGTCCTCCTAGATCCAACGGTCTAGATTTTCTTTGGCCCTTCGACTCTCCGCACTTTGAGAATCTCAAGTTTCAAACTTGCCTCCTCCCAGACTCACGGTATCTGACGGCTCAGATCCACTCTAGCGATCCGACGCTTGAAGTTTACCCCAAACAATTTGACGGCTTAGATATGTTCCTGTGATCGGACAACTGAGATTCTACTTTGGGTTTCCGACTCTTCAGGCGTCGGAAACTTTGAGTCTCAAACCTTGAAAGGTTCTCTCTCCTGTGTGTGTGAACGTTAAGACTCGTGCACCTTCCTTAGATTCGATGGTTGTCGATACTTTTCACTTTGATCCAATGACCATTGTCGCTCCTCCTTCCGAGCTTCTGATTTCTCCTGCTTGGAATATTTATCAATATTCAAAGGTTTCAAACCTTTGTTCCTCCTACTAGTCCTACTCTTGGATCTCATCAACACTTATGATAAGTGTTATCCCTTCTAAGCTTATGAACTTGAAACAAGTTCACCTCTTGGACCTCATATGCGCTTCTGAGAACCACTTATCTCTTATGAGCTTGGTTTTAGGGGATGTTGAGTTCCCACATACTCCTTCCATTAATCTGCTCGCGTCAGATCGACGGTCCACGACCTTCCTTGATCCAACGATCCATATCACATCGCAACTTCAGGTTTCGAAATTTTATTCTCACCAACGTGCGATTCTCCCAATGTGCAGACTCTGATCTCACCAATCCAATGGTCAAGGAGGGTCCCGATAGATCCTTGGATCTATGGTCCACATTTCATCGCTACTTCGGGTTTCGTGGGGTTTGGTCACACCAACGCGTGATTCTCCTGTCGCGTGAACTCTAAGCTCACAGATCCTACGATCAAGGTGGGTCCTGATAGATCCTTAGATCTACGGTCCAGATCGCATCGCGACTTCGGGTTTCATATTTCAGAGAATCTGTCCCCTTCATGATGATTACCAACATTCGTCGAACTTGAGAAGACTGAAGGAATTGAGGCGTTAACGTTTGTCCTCCTTCTTCAAATCAAACGGTCGTGACAGAACTTAGGTTCTCCCAAATGGATCTCCTTCGTTCATCTTCCAATCGAAAGGATATTCCCTTTCGATACTTAAATCTCGCTATCCTTCCTGAGCTTCGTCAGTTATGAAGGACCTAAGAGCGTTACGCTCTTTCTACTGGACTTAACGCTTAGAATAATTTATGCGTACCCCTTGCGCTCATTCATCAAGTTTGGAACTTAAGTGGTTCTCAGTTTCTGCTTGCCTCATAGAGAGCCTGTGCATATTTGCACTACCTCTCCTAAGCGTAACAGAATCCGTCCTTCAAGGGACTCAGAACGACTAGAAGGGTCGACATGTGTTCATGAAACTGTGTCCAAGGTCGACGGACATACAGTTCGTGACTCTAGCTTAAGCCACCACATGACGCAAGCATTTACGAGTATAAAACATGTCCTATCCATATGATTTCCTACTTGCATAATTTCACATTCAAGCAAATACAAAAGAAAGAAATACATTATAAATCATTAAGCAAACATAACCATCTCTGCAACATTCATAGGATATCCACATTTAACTCACAGTACCACTTAAATACACAAGATATGCGATTACTTATCTATTACATGTGGTATCCAACTAACTAACTATGAGTGTTCGTCCTTCCACCCTACCATAGGCTCAGAGGCATTCATTCTTAGCAATTTGGCCACCCCCGTGCCAAGCCATGATATCACCAGGGAAATCTCACAGTTCTCAAGGATTCTTTCTCTGTTCAACTTCTGCTCGGGTTCTGTTCTCTGCAACTTTCAGAGATTTCTCTCTATTATGGCCTCGACGAGGTTTATCAGATGCTCACTTAGCATCAAGATCGTGGCCTTCTATTCATTATCCTCTGGATAGCTCTGTGCATCTCCCTTACGAGCTTGCACTCTCGTCTCATGTCTCCTCTCTGGTTTTCCGTGTGTATCTATCTTACCTTCCTTCTTTTGGAAGGTTCTCGACCCATCACATTCCTTATGTCAGAAGGAAGCTCGGATCTACAGGTCTTTGTGGTACTTCGAGCTGACATTCTGCAGCTAGACCATGCTCCCATTCATGGGGGTGGTTGATAATTCAACCACTGGTCCTTTCTTCATTAATTGATTTCTCTCCTTGGGATCCAAAGGAGGTTTATCATCCTCATCAAGGGAAATTTGGGGCTATTTGATATAATGAACCCTCTCGTATAGTTTTCACATTCTTCCTCTAGTGATATCATGGCCAGTACTTTCAAGGCTTCACCCCCACAGTCAGTTATTGGCAACTCAAACAATAATACATTTACATTGTCCAGGTGCCTTAGCATGGTAATTCCTATTTTATGATTAATTACAAATTGGGGGAAATAGGGATATTACATGATCCATCCATCCAAAATCAATTCTTTTCAGTCATAATCCTTGGTGGTTAGTTGTTGCATAATTTTCTTTCCCTTGATTCCATGTCTTGTTGTTGAATCTTCTCTAAATTGTAGTAAATGTTGGTCTATCATAATATCTTGTTGAATATTGGTTTTGTGATACCTTGTTCCATGAATATTGAAAAGTATTCCATATTCTTACTTGATAATGTTGATATCCACCTACTTGTCTTCATTGAAAGCTTTCCTGATAATGAGGGTATAAATATGGTTTCACATTTTATAGTTTTCCTTCAATCCACACATGCATTTCATATATCTTATTTTCAGATAAAATGGCATCCTCTATCATCTTTTTTTGGTCTTTGATTACTCTAGCCTTGGATATGATACCATCATATTTGGCATGTACACCCTTTAGATGAAGTTCAACTTCTTCGAGTATATTATGGAAACCTTCTTGAATATCGTCTTATTTCTCCTTTTGAAGCTACAATGTCACCCCATTTATCAAATTCTCGCATCCTTCTTCAATTTTGGATTTCATTTCTATTTTTACCTTATCAATATTTAGGGATTCCTCGACCTTCTTGCAAATTTCCCCTTCAAGTATTTTGGTGTATTCTTCATCTAAGATCTTTGTTTCTTCTTGATTATGATAATTCTTCTTTTCGTCTTTGAATGCCTTAACCTCGTCTAGTAGATTTTTATTATGGTTTCGTAATTTACGTATCTCTTCATCTTTCTTTTTCAATTCTTCCCTTGATGCCTCATTTTCCAACTTTCCTTTGCTAATCTTTTCTTGCTTTAATTTTTGAACTTACTTAAAATTTGCTTCATTAAGGTATCATATATTAGATAGCTCATCACCCTTCTTTTTTATCTCTATATTTTTCTTCTTTTAACTCCTCTCGAATTATATACATTGCCTCCATTTTTGCCTACCTGATCCATTTATCTGATAAGACTTTTTCAAATTATTCTTATGTGATGTTATGTCTATTATTAACACTCTTCCACCACTCCCAAGCTTCACCATAAAACCTAATACTTTCCCCAAAAGGATTCTTCCCATATTATTTTACCAACTTCAACCATTCAATATGATTGATTTCGTCTTTATCGTCATGTCTTGTAAATTTAGGTAATGCCATCGATTCTTAATTAAGGTCTAACCCTAACACTCAAATTACAACCTCGATATATTAGGAATAATGATCTCAAATAGTTATAATCCTTGTTCCAATATAATCTTCTATTTTTTCTCTTTCCAATGAATTTTGAATCAACTCAATTGGACATTCCAATCAAAAGTTGTGATAATTTTAAGTGAACATACCTTTGAAACCAT
>ML803026.1:154297-177994 GCA_009831015.1 Picea engelmannii
CACCTTTGTGACACTAAGAAGGTTGAAGATGAAAAGCACTTTCTCTTAGATTGTCCAGCCTATACCCATATTAGATCTCATTTTCAAAATATTTGTCATACTACCAACCTTCCTAACCTCTTAACTCAACAAAAGTATGGTGACCTTGGAAAGCTTCTCTTAATGCTTTTCGAGCACAGAAACAAAATTATAAAGAATCACAAGTAATCACTTACCCTCTTAAGGTCCGATAGACCAATTCGGTCTTAGTGGACATTAATCATCATCATCATAATTATCACAATACAAAAAATATCAATTTTAATTGAAATTAACTAAAAAAATAGAAAAACGCAAATATAAACAAATTTAATAACAGTTAAAACAAAAACAAAAATAAATAAAATACAATTTTTCAATTGAAATAACATAAAATTTTAATTAAAATTAAAACCAAAAAAAAAATTACAAACCTACATATTATTGGGGTGTCGTGGAGGGCTATGTCCGGCATCGCCCCATCCCCCACGATTTAAGCCTTGGTCCCACGGGGCCAAGGCTTAGCCCATGGGGACTGGGGTGATGTCGRRCATCACCCCGGCCCCTAGGGGCTAAGACTTGGCCTTGTGGGACCAATTCTTAGCCCCTGGGGGCTGGGGTGATTCCCGGCATCACSCCCCACGACACCCATGGTGCCCAACTACATGAGTTGGTTGGGCACCGTGGGTGTCATGGGAGGTGATGTCGGGCATCACCCCAGCCCCCAGGGGCTAATCTCTGGTCCCACAGGGCTAAGGCTTAGCCCATGGGGGCTGGGGTGATGTCGGGCATCATCCCAGCCCCCAGGGGCTACGCCTTGKCCCTGAGGGACCARGGTTTAGCCTCTGGGGGCTGGTGTGATGCCCGACATCACCCCAGCCCCCACGGGCTAAGCCTTGGCCCCGTGGGACCAGGGATTAGCCCCTGGGAGCTGAGGTGATGCCCGACATCACCCCCCATGGCCTCCCATCACCGGTGCATATGTTTTTTTTTTAATTTGTTTGTTTTTTCATAAAATTTTACATAGTTTTGTGTTTTTTAATAAAAACTTTAATTTTTTTTTTAATTTAACTTCTTAAATTGTTTAACGTGCGTTAATTTTTTTTTTTAATATATATTTTTAACATGCGTTAAAAAAAATTAACACACTTAAATTGTTTAAGTGCGTTAAATTATATGTGTGTGTGTGTGTGTGTGTGTGTGTGTGTGTGTGTGTGTGTTCTTTGTGTTTTTTTAACTTTTCTAAAGTTTTTGGGCCATAAATTAGTTTTTTTACCTTTTTATTTGTTTTTGTTTCTAGTTTTAGCTTAGTTTATATATTTGTTTTGTTTTTTCGTTTTTTTTTTCCTCTTTAGTTTATTAAGTTTCTCTTTAATCCTTTTTATTATCTAAATTTGCTTTTTAAATTTGTTTTTTTTTTTTTTTTAATTTCAATTCTTTTGTTTTTCTTAGTTATTAATTTATCAAAAAAAATGAATTATATTTTATTGTTAAATATTAAAAAATAGTGTTATTTAACTACAATGTTTTTCGATATATTGAAGTAAAGGTAAACAATGTGTTAAAAATGGTGTTTTCCACTATATTTTAAAAGTAAGGAACAATAAATTAATTAAGGAGACAGAATTATATGAAATATCGTAATTTCAAAAAAGTAAATGGTAAAAAATATTTTTAAGATTGAAAGAAGCATGGAAAAATGACTAAAAACACCGTTGAATAAAAAATAAAAATAAAAAAAATTTGAAAATAGATGAAAAATAAGCATTTAAAAAAAATATTGTCGAACTATTTGGATCAAAAAATTTAAAATATCAAAATGCCACCTAAAAAAGGAGGGGGGGTGCTACCGGTAGCACCATTTTTAAAAACGAGGTAAAAAATGTGACCCTTGAAAAAATGAGAACTCGACAAAGTTCTCGTTAAGTTGGTAATATTGTTAAATGCTTAAGATATCAAAATAAACCAGAAGTACGGACCATGTACAACAATGTAAGCATGGAGCACAACTCTAATATAGATAAGAGAGATTATTTACACAATAACTCCTTAAATAACAGGATAAACTCTTCCAAATATCCAAATTCATTCATACCTCACAATTCACATCCTCAATAATGAATACATGATCTCTATATATACCTATTCAAATCTACATATGAGGCTCATTTACTATTAGGTCGACCCTATTACATATATATTTACACATTACATGTACATTTGGCCCCATATACACCCCAACTTGGGGTCATATCATATACATTTAGCCCTATATATGCCCCCCTTTGGTCATAATATTCTTTCATTTCACAAGAATATTATGATGGATGTCTTTGTGATGAGAAATTTTTTTTTATTTAGTTTCATTTCTAGTCTGATCAAGGAAGTGAACTGGGTGAAGAGTGCAGAACAGTTTTTTATGATATGGATAACATAGTATCTATATAAGAAGCTTTTTATGTAAAGGAAATGAATTGGTCAGCAATGTTGTAGTGGTTTAAAAGAGACATTTTTGTTTCTTGGAAGATAAAAAAAAATGTAGTCCCTAGTTGGACCGAAATATGTATACTCATTTTATGAATATAAAGTTTTTTTTCTTTTCAGAAAAAAAAATAAATAAAAATTAAATTAATTAAATCCATGACATCTGATATCAAATTCATTTGGTATATTGTTGAATAACTGATTTGAAAACATATTACAGGAATGGACGACCCATGTTTGCTAGAAGAAATTCTCAATATCTGGGACAAATGAAGGCCTATTGTGGTAAAGAAATGGTCAATCTTGGCAAACTAAACCAATCCAAACACATGCATGGTCATGTCAACCAAAAAATATAACAGTCTGTACATATATGAAGTGCACCCATGAATCTTCAATCTTAGATGTGGCCCAAACATAGATCAAAATTAGCAACATGAACATTGATCTTGACTATTTAGCATGCTCCATATGTAGTGGTAATTTCATATCTGGGAAAAATAGCTTAGAATTTTCATAAACCAAGCATGGGAGCATGGGATTCAATTTTGAATCTGCAAAAGCTAAGCATGAGATTCATATATGAATTTTCAGATGTATAAAAAAAATTGGCTTAAAAAACCATATCTAAAAATTTAGACTAGTAGACCTAAAAAATAAACTATATATACTCGTAAATTGATGCCAAAAAATAAACTTCAACCACTATTGTTGAATGCTCATGAAAGGAAATAGTATATCTCCTATCCAATATTTCAACAAACAAAGAAGTTCATCCAAACAGTTAGATGTATGGCTCTACTACCATGAAAAACCAGAAACATATAACAAAGACCTATCATATCTAAACTCTTATGGAAAGTATCAAACAAATAAAAGTAGATATAAGTATATCTAAGTAAATAAAGGTGAGGTTGCAAGAAATTATGTGGTAAAACTACTAGGTGGAGAAACATCCATGGAAGCAAGACCTTTTATTCTTCATATAACTCTCCCAATAACAATTGCTAGAGCACACACATGTATCGAGTTCAAATGGGATCCATACAGCTCTCAAGCATATGGATGATCTAGACTAAGTACTCATATGGTCTAGGTTAATGATCAATACCATAAGCCATGCTTCACTCTACCTTGATTCAAGACCATTTACCTCAATTTATAGTAACGAGGACAAACTTGGACCATTGATCATAAGGCATAATCAAGGGTGGAGATCAACACATCTGTAAAGGTTGATTATAAGCTCATAAAGAAATAAGGGAGAAGTAATGGATAAGAATTACCTATCAGTGTAGGTCATTGTTACTTAAGAGACAAATCACCACCAAATAACTCCCAAAACTATCTCCATGTGCATTATTACAAAAGTCTAGTTAGGTCGTGTTGCATGTACAAGTACCCTACAAATGATGTTATAACTCTCATCAGTATGACACTAAGTATAAAATTACATCTTGTCAATTGGGTCTAGCCCGAGTAGTTGTGGGAATGAGTGTTATCAAATTTTCAACAACTTTGGCTTGTCCCCTTTTAGTTGGATAAAACAACTTGGCCTTAGTATTTATAGATTGCAAAATATTGAGAGGGAAGTAGAGCTTATCTCTGTCAATGGCCAAATCTTGAAAATGTATGTTTGTTAGTCACCTTCATGACAACTAGCCTATACATAGTAGGTTTTATTTCCAATAGTTTTGGTTTCATGTTTTTGGTTTGTTTTAACTTTAGTTCTAGGATAGGCTCTAAATTCATTCCAAGCAATTTTAGCTTTGCTAACTTTTGAATTTCAATAGTTATAATTTTGCTAAGTTTTTTTATTTGTGTTTCTTTTTTGCTTTTGATTTAATTTCTCTAAAATGGCCTATACATATAAAGATCATCTTGCATTTGAGATCCAAGGATATCTGTCAAACCTTATGAAAGGCAAGCATACTTGTTAATCCTTTCAAACTCTCATGTTACCATTCAATTATGTTTGGGTAAGGAAATTTATAAATGAATGCTCTACATGTTACTTGATACAATCATAACATTGGTGAGATTTGGACCTTTCTAAATGACTAACTTCCAGAAATATCAAAACTCTAGTTAAGTGATGATTTAGTTGGCTTAAAGATTCCATTCATTCACACTAAATAAATATAACATGTGAAATGTTACCAGTAAGACATCCAAAGCCAAGCATTTTGGGGGCATATTGTATTACTCGGTCATGGTTATCCTTCCCTAAAAATAGGAATCAAGCCCACTAGGTTGTAAAATCCTATTATTTCCCTCACCCACCAGTGTTGGAAGCATAGATCAAATTAGAAAGGGTTCGGAAAGGAAATTTAGCTCATTTTGGGGAAATATTGATATCTACACCAGGGCTATGGACACTCACAAATTGTGGAGAAAGTTTTGTGATGCTAGGGTAGCTTCATCAAGGCTATCGATGCTCATAGGCAGTGGAGCAACACCAGAAATAGGTGAAACAACTTGTCTGTAGAAATTTTTAACCCCACTTCAGTAAATCCCTATGTCTATGACTAGAGCCTGAAACATTAAGTTATGATTTAAGGAAATACACTTCATTATGCTCGTGTTCTTTAAGTAGGGCTACTAAGTCACTGAAGCTCGAGGATTGGGATACTTTTGGATCAAATCATGAAGAAAGCTTTAGAGGAACCCATTTTATAAAAGCTAAGGTATGGTATTTGGAATAAAATGAAGTTTTTGTTTCTCATAATTATAGTTGAATAGTGACGTTATAGAGGTTTATATTTTCACCTAGTGTGTCACCATTTGTTGAGGTCTCAGCAAGCCCCAAGTTTTCAAAAGTATTGGGAACCTTTTTTTCTTTGGAACTCGATCTTTTTCAATTATCATTTTGGTTTGTGCTCTTCTCTTTCATTCTTGGTTAGGAAAAAAGTTTATTTTCAATTTATTTAAGGTTTTGGTTTACTCGAGCTTTTTTATTACATTTCAGTCTCTCATTTGAAAGCTTTATTCCAATAAAAGGGTTATGTTTCATTGAATCCAATTCTCAAATCAGTTTTCTTCATCAAGCCTAATTTTGGAATTGAACCCCATTTATTTTCCTTCCAAACTTTGGTTTTTTATAATTCTAGAATGAGTCTTAATTTGCGAATCGGATTGACTTTCTCCAATATTTGGTTTGTTAATTTCATTTTGATTTTTATTTCTATCCCTGAATTGGGCCCAACTTATCTTTCTTAACCTTCGAAGGATCATTCCATTCAATCTTTTATTTGGACCCAATTTTCGAATCAAACATTCATATTGATTCTTGTCTACATTTTCCGCTTGATTTGTCAATTGGGCTCAATCTATGGATCAAGGTTCCCCATTTCTACATCCTTAAAGTCTCTTCTTTCCAATCCTCAAATTAGGCCTCTTCATTTCAATTATTTACTTATGTTCATTTGATTTGATGGAAAAGATTGATTCTAAATCAAGTGTTTTCATTATATTATTTGAAATCTTATCTCAATTTGGAAATCGACCCTGATATTCGAATCAAGTCGATTTGCCAATTGGCCTCTTTTCTTCACCTAAATTTGTTTATGTTTTGTTTTTTTATCTTTGATTTGAAGATTCGGTATGATATTTCGATAAAGCCTCTTTTCATGTTGTTTGGCTAAAAATCATCTTTTCACATTTGATTTTCAAATTGAGCCCAATGTTTGGATCGAGCCCCATTTTTTACATTTGTTCAATTTTTTTGCACCTGATCTTAAAAATCCCCCCTCCCCCTCGTCTTTCATGTCATTTAAACAAATTTTGACACCAAATCAAAAATCAAGCCCAATTCTCAAATTGGACCATTTGTATTCACCCTTGAAAGGATTTCCATTTTCTAGCCCCGATTTCAAAATTGGTCATTCTTTCCAAAATTCAAGAAGCAATTAAAGGTGATTGTTTAACATTTGAGCATGTAAATAAGTAAGCCATCCCATCACCTTTGCATGTTCATGGCACTATTACATGAAATTTTTCCAGTTCAAAGTCCTTGTAATCAACTGAGTATCATGGATTGGTCTTTCGAATTGAATAAAAGACTTTTGCATACTTGCCTCTTTGCACAGTTTAAAAGATTCATTACACACTATTCTTTGTCACCAAAGGTAGAGCTTCTAACATTCGATTGAGCACCTACTATTACCCATCATGTTTGAAACATGGAAGGTCATGCATGCCAATCTATTGCCCAAATTCTTGATCTTCTAGCTGCACATATTTAGATACTTAATTTGAACTTCTCACCTTCATATTGCTCATTATGCTTAGTATTTTTAGAAACTTTTTAAGCTGCATGTGTTATGTTTCGAATTAGATATATTATTGAAAAACAGTATTCTGGATAGCCTAATTCGAATCATTTGGCAAACCTTTCATTTGCTTATAAGAGCAAGAGTTTTGAATGGGTTTTCTTTGCTAAAGCATCAACCCCAATTTTTTGTCCTTACCCATTGATTTTATGTTGCGATTCTTGAATGCAACCAATAAGAGATTGCTTATGGAAATATTCAATTTACCTTTCTGATGTAGAATTTCCCCAACCTAGAAATGTGTGCAACAATTATCTTAGTTTCACATATCATCATTTATGTTTAATAGTTGTAATTTAACCCAGATAAAATGTTGTCATTTTCTTAAGTAGTTTCACCCATTATCATTTTGAGAGTTCCATCATTTCAAATGAAAATCTTATTTCGAAAGGACATATGAAATTTTTTACAATTCCAACAAAATGTTGCTAAAATTTGGGTAGATCCCTCAATATTTGAAAGAAATAACTCACCTTGAATCATGGAAATAGGTCATGGCCATGGGATCATTATGATTTCTCAACTAACAAATTTGACATGTTATGTTGTTCAAATGGATGAAACATAGGCTTATTTAGTTGGTTCCTAAAGGATAAGGTAGAAGGAAAAGGTCAGTAAAGGAGAAACCAGTAGCAAAACAACCTATAGAAGAAAAAGCTACAAGAGAGTAACCAACTTCAAAAAAAAAAAACAAGAAGAATAAACAACTAGTTCAAGAAAAAAGTGCTTCCATCTAAATAGTGGCTAAAGATATAGATAATCCCCATCAAACTGGTATTAACAATGCCCATCTATATGGTGAACTATTATTGTTAATAAAAGATGGGAAAGGATTGTCTACCACTTCAAAACCAACTAAGACAACAACAGGAAATTGAAGGAGTGTAGAACTTAAGAAAATCATATATCCAATATGTTGTTCCAAGATCATCGGTACTACCATGTGTTGAAATGATTAGATGATTGATTGATCATATCGATTTAAATCAAAAGTAAATCTAATTGGTCTAGTTGCTTGTGACCATTATGCTCTCCTATGTGTGTTGAATTAACTTGAGTTTGTAGTGCATTTTCCCTCTTGAATTAGCATTTTGTCCTGGTGGGTGCTTATTGTGCCTACTAAATTAGAAAGGCCATGCTCACCCTATTGGAATTTTTCCTTTGGGCATTTATTGTCTACTCTTTGTTTTGGCATCTCTTGAAGATTTGGGATATGAATTACATGCAAATTCATGAGATGCATAGAGTATTGCATGGTCATCAAGATTTTATCATAGTAATAGGACATATATATTCTCGATGACAACTAAGGTACATGAGAATGAAAATTGATGCATATCCCAAAATGCAGTGGTTATGGACTCCCTTGAACAACACAAAAGACAAATCCAAGTATTGGAAGTTGAATGCTCAATGTTGAGGATTATGGTTTGTAATCTCAACAAATGTTCCCACTCAGTTTCCTCAAACTACATAATATTAGTGAATTGTACTCCTATTAATCTCAAGGAAGGGGAAATATCTCATCAAATGATTGAAGACATGGACTTGGGCAATCAATAATCACATCCCACTAATATTTATTAAGATGAGGCACTCATCAAGCATGTTTTTCATTAGTATTCCATATGTTATGTAGAACAATTTTAATATTAGGTGTATTTTCTAGAATTTATACTAGCTGAAACTTTTTGAAATCCTTTGCAAATGATGATTTGGATCTCTTTGTACCCAACACATATTGTTTGATAGTATGCTAGTTTTTGTTAAGAGACAACATTCTTTTTGTATTAATACACTATCCAACTTGGATGCAACCTAAATTTTAATACAAATATCACCTGTTTTTGTTAAAAAAAAACTAAATTATCTCATCATCGTGTTTATGTATACATGGTTTTTTGCTTCCATGGTGTGAAATTGATTGAATGTTAGTGTGATAAAATTTTGTAATTATGTTTATGAATACATGGTTTTTGCTCTAGTCATGGTGTGAAATTGATCAAATATTAGTGGGGAAGTGCAATTATATATACATGGTTTTTTCGCTTGTACTTAATATATTGTGAAATAAACTTATACTAGTCATCCAATTTGATCAATATATAAATATTATAAAAATAAAAATTACAAAAAATATTAATAATAATAATAAATTAATCAAAATAATAAAATGTTGAATAATACCCCATTTTGATGCTAAAATTACATAATTGCAACAATAGAATGAATGACATCACCATGACACTAATACTAACATTTAAAATATGATACAATAATGACATTAAATAGGTAAGTACATCATCAACATTTATCAACATTGGATCTATAAGTCAAAAAGCATACACTAATTCAACATTTATCCTTTTAGATCTGTAAGTCAAAAAGAATACCTCTGTGACTCCATAGCTCATTCAAAGTTATCATCATGGTACACAGGCCACGAGCAAGGTGGTTGTGTTGTAAGAACCTATTTTGGTAATCTAATCTTACATTGATCATTAGTGGAATTGAAGAGTCACGGATTTGCATATTGTGTTGCAGCTTGATGTTGTGTTATTTTTTTATATGTTGGAATGTCATGCTTGAGATATGAATTTCAAATCCAAGGTTGCAAGGACCATAATCTTAGTGGTGTCCTATCCATGGTTAAATCAAGGTTTTTGCATATGCTTATCATTTTGTTTAAGAAGATGGACATTATTCTAACCTTGATTGGAGGCAAGATTACCTTGCATTATATTCCTAGGCTTAGACATATGGAAGTCATTAAAGTGCTCTTCAATAACAATCTAGAGATAATTGCTAGGAAAAATAACAAAGGGCATATTGCACTACATGTGGTTGTTAGGGGAAAGATTATTGTTGTGGTTGAAGAATTACAAAGAACTAATCCTTTTGTTATTAATTTGCATAGCAAGAAGGGGAATTTGACTTTACACATAACCATGAGGAAGTGGTGTGTTCAAATAGTGAAAGAGATACTATCATGCCTAGACATCAATGTTTATGTGGTCAACAAGTTAAAGTAAATTTCTCTTAATATTACAAGTAAATTTCCATGTGCAGAATATGCATCATAGATCAAAGATGCATTGGGAGAAGCTAGAGGTGAGAGTGCCAAAAACATAAACCAAGTAGGGAGATAGGAGGTTTAGCCTCTCCAACACCCTAATTGAAGAATTGGAAGGCTTTGTAGCTCTAGCACAAGCAGGTAAGGTGGAAGAAGGATTGTCTTCCCCAAACCTTGAGGATGATGGCATCATGGGATACTCTTGTCAACCAAAATGAGGGAGTCCAAAAGTTGTTGGAGATATATCAGACATTAAGGAAGAATCTACATTGCCAAGTTTAATGGTTGTGGTTCTATAAAAGCTATCATATCTAGCTTGGATGGAAGAAAATCCTATTAGATCACCTAGCACCAATCAACAATTGAGAGTTGGTACAAATTCAATAACAAAAGTATTTAAACTTCTGAAGAGGAATTTAGATGCCAACAATCTCAACACACCGAAATCTGTGGATAAAAAGCCTTCTTTCAAATCGAAAGGAATCAAGGCAGATATATACTCTTGATCAAAACCAAGATGATGTTCAATGTTATAAAAAGATACAAACTGTTACTTTTACTATGAAAATCATTACATTCAAAAATGGTGGAATTTAGAAACAATACTATTAATGTCAAGGAAGGAATAATATAAGGTTAGAAGGTTTGTTTGAGGCAAATAAAGCTTCTGATGAAATTTTTGTTGGAAGCTATCCTCGATCCTTGTCCTCATTAAAGATAAGAAGAGGTCAAATAGATAAGGAAAGAAAATTTTCAATCAGTCTAGATCATCAACTGAGGAAGGAAATGGTGGGTTCGTTATCGCAAGGTGGATCAGACGTGGAGACATGGATCTTGGTCGCCTCAACCCAAAGCAAAGAGGTGAAGGTAGCCTCTACTACACAATCATAGTTAGTTCAAGTTTAAGGATCCCATTAGTGCTATGGAAAACCCGAGGTCTACAAAAGGTTTCCAACATAGGCTTAATGTAGTCTAGTGTGCCAACATATTCAACCTTCCTAAAGGAAGGAGCTCTCACCCGAGACATGTATGATAATTACTATGTGTTTAATTTGTAGAGTGATGAAGATTTAGTGAGGGTTGTATTCCTTTGTTTATCTATTAATCACATTCAACTAAACTAGGAGAACTAACAACATTCATATAAATCATAATCACATACATATCATCCAGATACAACATGAACATGAACATATAAGCAGAACAATTATATATTGTATCAACAAAATGAGGAATACAACATAATTTGGATGTAGAATTCAATATAGAGCTTAGGCTCTATATCCAAATTCCTTCTTAACCTCTAACCTCATAGAAACACTCTCATAACTCTCTTACATTCATTATAATCCTCATATATATAGGCAACTTGAGTAGTTACAAAGGATTCCAAAATAGACTAGGGAATTTGAAATTTGTAACCCACCCATACAAAATATTACAAAAGAGTTTGCACCTCTAGATACATGCATAGAGGATGGGAACTAGGCACAGAGGATGTATAATATGACTCTTCAACTTTCATGTACTCATGCTTATATGGAACAACATACTCAGGCTTTTGTGGTCTCTTGGATTTTGTCAATTCATCTTCTTTTGGACTCTACTATGTGCTAGCACTAAGCTAGAACTGGGCCACAACAAATCCCTAACCACAACTTCCAAATCATCCCCGAGTTAGGTTATGCATCTCACTCCTCAAAACGAGGCTCCAAATTTGGAATTTCTCTAACCATTGTGTCTTTAAACTTAAGGAATTCATCCCAAACATTGGTCCACCTTTGGTTAGCATCATGTATTTATGAGGCATGCTCAGTTGTTGATGCTTCTATTAATTCATTTTTTAGTAGGCATTGCTTACATCAACTCTCCTAGCTCAATCTTGGCATTTTGTTTCATCCTCTTAGTCAACATGAAATGAGACTGAGCTTTTCTTGCAAGTTCTCACACCAAGCTACTTAACTTCTTATTTTCATCCTTGAGAGCATCTTGGTTTATTGGTATATGTTGAATTTCTTCCATCTTATCATCTGGAGAATTTGGCTCAATGTCCCCCAAGTACACTTTTTGATACTTTGCTTACATATGCTCTTTTTATTGTTTTTTCCTTTGCTCAAGCACCACTATGATGTCCCCATGCTTCTGAAACTTCATCCATGGACTATGATATTTCAGAATTAGCTACTCTAATTTCTCAATATGTGCTTAGGCCTCAGTGATGATAGGATCAATGATCAACATCCTTCTTTTTCTATGAGCCTCTGCCTCAATGGCATCCTACTTGGCCAATTCTTCATTTCTTTCTTTTTCCTTCATTGTCTCTACATCTCTGGTGGACTCCAACAACACTTTTGTGTTTTCCATGATCATCTATGGGGTTGCTATCACATGCGTTACTATGTTGATCTCTTGTTGTGTTATCTATGGTGCCTCAAAAAGTACGAGAGCACCTTCTCAAAACATGTGGAGAGCTCGTTGCTTGCCTTCAATGTAACGTCATGAACTTCGGCATCACACCCCCACACTTTCTTGACTTGCTTCTTTATTCCCACTACGGTGATAATGATTTTGTATACTTGTTTTTTGATTTATCGGTAGCCTCTTCTACTTTCATTATCCACCGCTTGCTCAATATTTTTTCTCATCGCCTCTTTTTCTTGCTCCCACTGCTCTGCTCGTTCTCGAAAATGCAATTTTTGAAGTTGTAATTCCCTCATGTACTCATCCTTTTATGAATCCATGTTCATCATATATGTTGGAATACTCAGAGGGGGGGGTGAATCAGTATGAGCACTTTTACCACTTTTAACCATAATATATAAACTTCAACTTTACCAGTAATATATCATCAATGTATCATATACGATTACATTCAATATATCATGAGCATATAAACATAAGCAACATCACATCAAATACATAGTACAACAGAATTTATGTGGAAACCCAAATGGGAGAAAACCACAGAATGCTTTATTATATACTATCAAGAATACATTCATTGGAAGCACCAACTTCCCATTTCTCCAGCTACAATTGGAAGGAGGCTACGACCCCCTATTTATAGGCTCCAACCTGAAGGAAGCTACAACTCCTTGAATTATCTGGCTCCAACCATAAGGATGCTACAACCCCTTGATTCTCTGGCTCCAACCTAAAGGAAGCTCCAATTCCCTGAGTTCTCTGACACCAACCAAAAGGAGGCTACAACCCCCTTTCCTTGCCCCATCCTGTCACCTTGAAATATAAGTGTAGACCAAATTGTCACTTCCACAAACACTGCCACTACCACTTTCATTGTCACTGCCACTGTCACATCAACCTATAACCTGTCAACCTATCATTATATCTAACCTGTCACTTCACTGCCACTGTCACATCAACCTGTCACTGTCAACCTGTCATTGTATCCAACCTGTGACTGTCATTGATACTCAACATCAGCGATACTAGATCCATGATCACCAAGAGCATCTCTCAACTAGATGTTAAACATCACCAACACAATCCTCTACCAAACATGTACCAAGAGCACCAACACACCATCACAAGATATGTGTCTCGACCATGTACTAAAACATCAACTTGTACCATAACAAGTGCATCAGCCATGCACCAAAACCTGTACCATACCAAGTGCATCAATTATGCACCAACCTCTACCAAAACTTGTACCATACCAAGTATCAACCAAGTACCACAATTTGTACCATGTATCGATCATGTATCAACCAAGCATGTGTTATACCATCAATGAAGTATCTCAACCAAATACTAAAGATGTGTCTCACATACCATAACATTCAACATGTACCAACATCAATGATATGCCTATATACATCACGTGTCAAGAATAGGTGTCAAATGTGTACCAAGCATGTATCACCAACAAGTTCCTCTAACAATGCACCATATCATCAACCATATACCTCAAACAACATGTCAATCATCCATAGGCCATGGAGCTCAAACATGTGCCATACCACTCATGATCTACCTCAACCAACTACCATAAACCATGTGCCAATGAATCCAAGATATGCACCAACAATGTACCTCAACCGATATACCTCAACCGAGATGTGGCTCAAGGCATATACAAAAACTCACAATGACATGCCTCAAACATGTTCCACCATATCATCAAGATACAACCTCATAACACATAGAATAACATACCTTTTACATATGTGACTGACCTGTTGCCTCTAAACCTGATACATGGACCTGTAGCTTTACCTCAGTCCTCAACAACTTGGCAGTAACATCTTCATTCACTTCTTTCTTGTCCTCATGGGACAAAGACTACCTATCACGTGGGGCCTCCTGTGACGAGCACTATGCAACCCGTGGGGGTGCCTCGCGTGACACACTCAGGCTGACATGTGAGGGCCTACTTAATTAGGGTTTCAAAAAAACCCTAGCTCTCTACTACTTAAAAAATTTCGCTCTTCCTCCGCACTTTCTCCTCTACCTTAGGCTCGACCTCATATTCGCCAATAAACCAAAATATTCTCATAAGATAGATATTCAATTACTGTGTGTGTCTGTCCTTATGAGAAACTCCTTGAGGTGTATTTATACTTTTGTCAAGTAACTTCTCTCATTAATCTTAGGGCTTCTTGAATTTCTTGTTACACCCACTTTACCCTTTCATTAAAGACTTGTAACCAACTAGGGGCTTCTTGACCATTCTTCATGGCGTCTAACTTCATGAGGGCATATCTCCCTAACCATGTGGCATGCCACCTATTACCAAAAATGGAATGACAAGGACATGAGTGAGTTACCTACATTTACATTGTCTTTCATGTCCTTATTACTCAACCAACTTCCGGTCTCATGACCACACCTCAGGGGCTTCGTGTAGACTTCATCAAATGCACCCATCACATCTGTTGACATCAACCACTCTTGTTGACATCAATGAAAACTAACTCACTATCAATCTCTACCACAACTTTAGGGTATCTTGAACGCTCTAAGGGTTGACATCAATGACAACCAATTGTCCAATAATCTCCCCCTTTGGCATTGATGGCAACACCAACATTGATGGAAACAATGATGGCAGCGTTGATACTCCAATACTCATGTTCCCCATGTGACCATCACTCCTCATCAATGTTTCTCTCTCTCCCCCTTTCACATTAATGGAAAAGGGTGTCTCTCCTTGGGGATGCTCCCCCTATCTTCATGTGTATGTTCTTTCTCTTCACGTGTTTTTGTCCTCATGTTTCTTTCCATCTTCCTCTTCTCTTTTGATAGCAAAGAGTGACTCTGCCTGAAATTATACCTCCTCTGAATAATCCTTCTCTAAATTCATGTGCTTGACTCTTTCTCTTCTGATCTCTCTCTTTCTCTCCCTTTGACATCATGGGCAAAAGGATAACTCCCCCTGTCATTATGTCTCCTCTGTCTGCATGCTTCCAATCCTAATTTCTTTCTCTAACGATTTCTCTTCCCTTTACTTCTCTGCAAGATGTTGTGTTGATCAATGTAGGGCTTCATGTATATGTTTCCTTTCCTCTCTTCCAGTGTTTCTTATTTTCCATTGGTGCTTCCTCTTGTAATTCTCTAACAGATATAAAAAGCATTCAAATTTTCTCAACTTCAAATCTTCAAGGCCTGTTATGTTCATTGTTTAGGCATCAATGACCATATTGTTCAACAGTGTCCCTCTGATGATATAGCTTATGTTGAATGTTTCTCTTTCCATGTTTTTCTATTCCTTTCACTACTTGTCTTCTTGTGACCAATTGATTCCACTTGTCCATTGATCTGCAATACATACATGAACCTGTAATGAATATATCCCTATCTAGAAATTGTTTCAACGATATTCCTCTGATATTTGCATGGGAACATTGCTTCTCAATCGATCAATCTGTCATTTTGTACTTTTGTTATCTCATTGCTCTAAATATTTCTTTGCAAACACTTCAAACTGCTCAAAGGTTGATTATTTGATCTATAGTGGCTATTGCATTGAATCCCCCTATTCAATATTCATATTTACTAGGAGTCTCCAATCCAAATGGCTCAGAACAATGGAGGAATCCATCGTCATCTTCTTCTTCATCTGTAGACTCGTCATCCCTCTAAACTTTGACCTCTTTCTTTTTGCCCGTGGATTCATTATGATCTTGCACTACAATTCTTGAAAGTAAAATATCTTGGGCTTGTTCTTTATTTACCTGTTATTCTTTTCTTACTCGTACTACTGCAAATCTTGTGATAATCTAGGTGGATATCGATGGCCATCCACCTCTTCTAGCTGGCTCACATACAACTTTCATCTTGGCAATTACAATTTTCATCTTGGCAGTTTTTTTCTAGTTTTTCGAATCCCAAACTTCCAGGGCCGTTTTGAGGCCCTAAACGACGTTTTTTTGGAATTTTGGGGGCCAAGATTAGTCCTTTTTATTTCTTAGGCCTCCAACGAAAGTTGTACTTCTCGGATAGACCTTTCCGATGAGGTATCGAACGCCCCAAACAGAGATCGTATGCAAATGTTATGAGCCCGGGAAGTTGATGTACCAACTTACCCCATTAGGGCCCACATGACTTTTGGCGCTTCATCTCCTAGGGTTAGGTTTTTTTATGTCTAGGGTTTTCTGTTTACTTTTGGATGCTAAAAATGCTTGGAGACCTCATTGTAATTTGCTTAGACGAATGCATGTACCCACCCCATCTCTTCTCAGAGATTAGTTACCACCATTTGAGCAAGACTGTTTTCATTCCGCATTTTACAGTTTCAACAGATTTCTTTATTGAACAGAAGTTAAGTTTCAATGTATCTCTGTTATGGTTCTCTGTAGATCTTTGTTGATGTTATAAATATGCGTTTCATTTTGTTCCACTCAAAAATCTAGATCATGCGATCTCTGGGACTTGTTCTTTATTCACATGCTCTTCTTGTCTTTCTTTTCTTTTCCAAACCTTTGTGTATCTGACATCGATGTTTTCTTTGATGGAAGGCTCTATCATGCTTCTACAATTCCGAGCTATTTGACCATAATTATGGAATTTGTAACATTCAATGTTATGTGGGGCCACATAAGCATTTCTTTCTTGAACATTTATTCCATAAGCCCTACAATCTACAACTTTGTGTCCAAAGTTAGTACAATTAAAACAATGACCATAAAAGAAATTTATATATCTGGGAGTGAATGATCTTCTTTCTGGTGTAGTCCTTCTGAATTCCTGCCTTGGATGATCATGATCTTCTCTTATGTTTATTCCTTCATCGTGATTGAAGCTTCTTTGTTGCTTGAATATGGAAGGTCTTGTTGAATATGTATCTCTATTATACTCATTCTTCTTTGATTCTTGTTGACTATGATTCCTTCCTTTGAGTACTTTTGCATAACTCGTACCCTTCTCTTCATTCTTCCTTTCTAACAAACTGGAGCGCTTCTTTTCAACATTCTTTACTGATGATGTGGATGCTTCTCTCTCTTCAACGTTCTTGCTGAGTTTAACAATTTTGACTCTCAATGTGACAACTTCTTGTTCCAGCTTTTCAACCTCTTCTTCTCCCTTTATCATCTGAGTCTTCATGACTTCGTCCGTTCTCTTTACTTCTTCAAGTTAGATCTTCAAGGAGGTGATTTCTTCTTCAAGCCTTTTTTCTTGTTGACTGAATTTTGCTTCAAGCTGGTTTAAATATTAATATCTTTCCTTGAGAAGATCTGTCAAAATGTTTTTTCTCTTCTTGCTTCCTTTCTTTGTGCTACCATTTCGGCTTCCAAACATTGCTTCTTTTTATCTGAGTTTCGAATGTTTCTTCAATCCTTCTAGATTCTTCCAACTAAGATTTTAGGATGACTTGTTAGGATTATTTAGAACTTTCCTAAGAATTCTTCTTGACTAATTTTTCCTCAAGGGACTTGTTTTTTTTTTCTTTCTTTCGTCAATACGTCTAAAGCACTGATTAATTCTACTTCAAGATCTACTATGCCTTCTTAACAATCTTCTTCTTCTGAATTTGTCTGACATGATGAGCATCTTTCTTATTACTCTACACTTTCTTTAATGGGATCTGACTCTATGATGGGAGATTCCTTGGAATAGAGACTATGTAGTTTGTCCCAAAGTTCTTTAGTTGATGAACATTGTCCCACTCTGTCTTTTATTCAATCACATAATCCTTCAAGGATGAAATCCATTGTCATTTTGTTGTTTCTTTTCAATTCCTTCTTGGATGTGGTCTTTGGTTTCTTTGGACCGATGTATCTTGTAATAACTGAGTACCAAACATCATACCCCTGTGCTCCTAAAAAAAAATTCATTTTATTGTTCCACATCTCACACTTTTGACCAATTTGACCATCAAACCATGATATTCCATTAGATCTGTATCCATTCTCCATGAAATTCATGATCTACCTTCCAGTGGTTAAATTGATTCCTGAAGGAACATGCTCTGATACCTATTGTTGGAATACTGAGAGGGGGGCATGAATCAGTATGATCATTTTTACCACTTTTAACCACAATATATTAACTCCAACTTTACCAGCAATATATCATCAATGTATCATCTACAATTACATTCAATATATCATGAGCATATAAACATAAGCAAAATCACATCACATCAAATACACAGTACACTAGAATTTATGTGGAAACCTAAGTGGGAGAAAACCACAAAATGTTTTCCTATATATTATCAAGAATACATTCATTGGAAGCACCAACTTCTCAATTTTCTAGCTACAACTAGAAGGAGGCTATGATCCTTTATTTACAAGCTCCAACTTGAAGGAAGCTACAACGCCCTGAATTCTTTGGCCCCAACCATAAGGAAGCTACAACCCCCTGATTCTCTGGCTCTAACCTGAAGGAAGCTCTAACTCCCTGAGTTCTCCGACACCAACCAGAAGGAGGCTACAACCCCCTTTCCTTGCCCCGTCTTGTCACCCTGAAATATAAGTTTCAACCAAACTATCACTACCACAATCACTACCACTACCACTGTCACTGTCACTGTCACATCAGCCTTTAACCTGTCAACATGTCACTGTATCCAACTTGTCACTATCACTGCCACTATCACTATATCCAACCTGTCGTTGTCACTAATACTCAACATAAATGATACCAGGTCCACGATCACCAAGAGAACCTCTCAACTAGATGCTCAACCTCACCAACACATGCCTCTACCAAGCATGTACTGGTATCACCAACATACCATCACAATATATGTGTCTTAACCATGGACCAACTCATCAACTTGTACCATAACAAGTGCATCAACCATGCACCAAAACATGTACCATACCAAGTGCATCAATTATGCACCAACCTGTACCATACCAAGTATCAACCAAGTACCACAACTTGTACCGTGTAAATCAGCACCATACCATGTACCGATCTCGTATCAACCAAGCATGTGTTATACCATCAATGAAGTATCTCAACCAAATAATAAAGATGTGTCCCACATACCATAACATTCAACATGTACCAACATCAATGATATGCCTATATACACCATGTGCCAAGAATATGTGCCAAATGTGTACCAAACATGTATCACCAACAAGTGCCTCTAAAAATGCACCATATTAGCAACCATATACCTCAAACAACATGGCAATCATCCATATACCATGTACCTCAAACATCTATCATACCACTCATGATATGCCTCAACCAACTACCATAAACCATGTGCCAATATATCCAAGATATGCACCAACAATGTATTTCAACAGATATACCTCAACCAACATGTATCATACATCCAAGATGTGCCCCAAGGCATATACTAAAACTCACAATGACATGCCTCAAAAATGTTCCACCGTATCATGAAGATACAACCTCATAACACATAGAATAACATACGTTTTACATCTGTAACTCACTTGTTGCCTATGAACATGATACACAAACTTGTAGCTTTAACTTAGTCCTCAACAACCCGACACTAGCATCTTTCTTCACTTATGTCTTGTCCTCGTGGGACAAAGACTACCTATCATGCGAGGCCTCGCATGATGAGCATTATGCAACCCGTGCGAGTGCCTTGCATGACACCCTCAAGCTAACCTGGGAGGGCCTTCTTAATTAGGGTTACAGAAAAAACCCTAACTCTCTACAGCTCTGAAACTTTCTCTCTTCCTTCGCACTTTCTCCACTGCTTCAGACTCGACCTCAAATTTGCCAATAAACCAAAATATTCTAATAAGATAGATATTCATTGAATGTGTGTGTGTGTCCTTATGAGAGACTCCTTGAGGTGTATTTATACTTTTTCCAAGTAGCTTATCTCCTTAATCTTAGGGCTTCTTTAATTTCTTGTTGTAACCACTTTACCCTTTCATTAAAGACTTGTAACTAACTAGGGGCTTCTTGACCATTCTTTAGGCCTTCTAACTTCATGAAGGCATATCTCCCTAACTGCGAGCAACCACGTGGTGTACCACCTATCATTGGAAAAGACATGACGAGGATTATCCATTCATTAGTGAGTTACTTGCTTCTACACTGTCCTCCATGTCCATATTCCTCAGCCAACTTCAAGTCTCGTGACCAGACCTTTGGGGCTTCGCATAGACTTCATCAAATGCACCAATCACATCTGCTGACATAAACCACTCTTTGTGACATCAATGACAACCAACTCACTATCAATCTCGACCACAAATTTAGGTATCTTGAACGCTATAAGGGTTGACATCAATGACAACCAACTATCCAACAATATCTATAGTAGATTCTTAGATGAGATTAATAAGCGATGGTAGATCCATCTTCCACATATCAATGATAGGTTGAGCCAAAACCTTCTCTCCTCTTACTTCCTTGTGGTGATTGTTTCCTATGGAATGATGAACATATCTACTCCACCACTCCCTCTGCCTAAAGACTTTAATGTGGAGTCCTTGTGCTTAGTCTAAACCCTAAACTCAAACTTCGACTGAGTTGTGTACATAACAGCTAGTGGGTTATACACTATGTTTGGCCAAGGCTGTGGTACGAGGTGAACATCAACATAGGGGTCTTTGTAGTTGGAGGAGCTTTCTAAATAATGAACTTTGGGCGGTGGTGTAGAAACTCTTCTAGTGACAATTCTATATGATCATCCAAATAGTCATCAATTATCCATTCTTGATCTTCATTTCCAAGGAGGGTTGTCAACATGAATTGTTGTCCCCACGCCCTCACTATTTTTCTTGCTTATTCTCATGGTAGTTATTCTAGATTAAGAGTCCATTATCCTGCCAAGTATGGAGTCCTAACATTTCACTTCATCCATGGTGATGGAATCATCTCAATGGGGACTTCTTCAATCCTCACTCATGCATAGCTTAGCTCCTACTAATATTCCTCTTATAAATAATTGATACATCCTATGTCTCTTGGAATCGACACACCTTCTCTAGCTTAGTCCTTACCCATGTCCAACATCCCCAACTCTTACTCTTCCAAGGTTGTGGGCATAAGGGTCATGCCCATGGTACCTCAAACAACTGAAGCAACATAATCAACAATTTGTGTTGCAAMAATGGTTGCGACATAGTCATAATCCTCAATAGGGATGGTGTGCTCTCTTTAGCTCCTTGAGATCAGAACACTTGGTGTAGCCACAATAATAAGGACTTMAGAAGTCAACTTTTCTATAATATTTCCACATATTTTTGGGTCACCTCGCAGGTAACCTTCATCCGTGGAGACATAGAGAAGGCCATGCACCAGATGATTACCTGATGCCCTAATGGTGGGAGGAGGAGGTGTTAGAGMTAGCTCTATCATTGGGTCATACACTTTTCCATGTACTATCAATAGAATCCCCTTTGGTTTCCCAACTTAGTGGATTCAGGAAAGGATCCTTCCACTGCGCCTAGTCTGGATCTCTTTCATGCATCTCATTTACTCACTAATCCTACAAGACATGTCCTCTTGCTCCATATCTTTTGTTACTCTTCAACTACCTGGGCCCATCTTTTATAACTTACTACACAATCCTTGTGGTTAACATGAATTCCAAATTTCCCACTTTCTCTAGTAAATTCTTGTTGTCATCTGATAGTTGTAGTCTCATTGCACAATATTGTTGTGCTACTTCGAATTGATACTCGTGGCCATATATATTAATGATCTTAAAAAGGATCCTAATGGTTAGTGTGATTACTCCACACACCATTTGGTGGTAATTCTCAAATATGGTATCAATACCAACTTGAGTGACCTTGTCTATGGAAAAGGCTAGGGACTCATACTAAGATGTACCAAAAATGCTCTATGGGTCCCATTATAGCAGCTAAGTGTTGGGTGACTCCATCCACCATGAAAACACAATTAAAATAAATAAATAGTTGAACTGAAAGTCCTATTTTCTGTCATAAGAAGTCACCATGTTATGCAATACCTCATTGGTGAACTACTACACCCAATTCAACCATATGTCAGTCACAAAAACATTAGCAACATGAACGTCTTGCTTAGAACATCCCCCCTTTGACAAGTCTACAACACCCCAGCAGATAGCAGCTGCACTACCACACTAACTAATAGATGGTGATGTTATGTCATAACATCGGTCCTTTTTCTTCATGCCATATTTAAGGCACGATTCCATGTATTCCCATGAGACACCTCCTTCTTTCTATCCAACTTCCCCATCTTTTTGCATCGTGGGCCAAACCATAAATGCATATGTAGCATCTTATCCATCCATCAACAACCCCATGCTAGTGTGGATTGCCTCATCATTAATATGGATCTTTCGACCTAGCCAAATCCCTCTTGAATGCACCCTTGTAGCAATAGCCTTACATACTTTCACATTGTTGGGGAATTCCCAACGTAGGGAATATGCAACAACCTCAAAATGCTAGACTTGAGCAAGGGCCATAACGAATTCTACGTCTTGGAATGCTCCCCCCTTCATTCCATGTAATGGTCTAGTGCAAACTTAATAAGGGTGCATAGTCATGGGTGTCATTGTAATACCCCAATTTTGACCCAAGGATTAATAATGTATGTTTACATTGTGAAAGGTCGGAGAGCCTAACAATGTAATAACATTGAATATTAATAATGAAAACACATTACTAGTTGTAGACGGATAAGGACAAAGTTATAGGGGGCTATGATTCCACAAGAGAGGGGGACTAAAGGGGGCCAGGAAAAATATTATATTTTATTGACCCATCTTGAAATTAGTTGGGAAAAGTGGTTAAATGAGCTTGAGCTTGTTGGGGAAGCCACATGGCACATTATTGCATGCAAATATATAAACCATGATTTTGTTTGTGGGGGGGAGCGGGGTTTCCTCATTTGGTTCCTTATTCATTCTCACGCATTTATTGTTCTTGTTTATAGGAATGGGAACAAAATGTTGGACGTAGAGATCCATGGCTAGTTGGTTGTAGGTATCTACTGGTTATTCTTGCAAAAAAATAATGTATGTGTGCATGATAATGATGGAAGTTGAGTAAAAATTGTCCATAGTTGAGGATACTTGGAGCTTCCAACGTTGATATTTCCTAGCCAATAGAACTAGAGACCTCGAAAGAAGTGGAACAACCTGAGGGTCTGCATTGCAAATAAGGGGATTCCTTTCTTTTGGTTGTGCGAGATAAGGGGGGAAGAGAGTTGGTAAGTTGGGATTACTGTGTGATTGAGAAAATTGTATGAGCTTGGTATCTAATTGGTGTGTGTGGTTTAGAGTCAGCCTGGGCACCCATCCTTGTGAATTCATAGCCTCATCTCGAGGGTGACTTGCTACTAACAGATCTAGAGCAACGAGGTCTATGGTTCGAC